>SRPZ01000091.1:0-97726 GCA_018360255.1 Claviceps maximensis
AAAAAAAAAAAAAAAAAAAAAAAAGAAAAAAAAGAAAAAACGAAAAAAGAAAAAAAAAAAAAGAGGGGAGAAGGAGGGGGGGTTGTTGAAGGTGGGAACGGGCGGACGGGCGGGCGGGAGGCTCCTTGTCGCCCGCAAATGGGGGCAGGAATGCATGCGGACCAAGACCCGACATAGACTGGGCTGGCTCGGCTTGTTCATTGGCATTTATGATTTTCATATTCTGAGGCTATTTTTGGGCCAGTCTGGATGGGAAATGGCCTGACGCGCAAACTGCTGGGTGATGGCGGAATCACGTATGTACGTAGGTGCCTAGGTGCATACATGACATTGCGTCACAGTCTAGGCCTGCGCTATGCGCATCGACTTTGATGGGCGATTGTCGACGACTTAGTCCTCATGGCGTCGCCTTTGCTGGTCTCGAATCAATCAGTGATGGACTGGGACAGCGGAGAGTGCGGGTGGGTGCGTGGGTGCTGCTGGCTGGGCGCTCTCGTTAATTCGGACACGCATGCACATGCATGCACGCATCCATCAAAATGCTGCCAGCAGGCAGGCGCGTCGATGACGAGCGAGCGGCGTCTTCAATGCTTCAAGCTCAAGGTCGACTTGTCCGGCCGAATTGCGTGACGCGCGCACGTTGGCTGGTCGCCCGCCCGTCACTACAATTCCTGCCAGGCCGACCAGACCGGAACAGGACAGCATAGAATATAGCAGAGCAGAACACAGCAGAACATAACAGAAGAGTAGACCAGAGCAGACCAGAGCAGAACACAAGACTTGCCACCGTCTCCTTCCTTCACATGCCTCGTCTGGTCGTGCCGTCTGGTCACAGTTGGACGCAGTCGAGTCGACTGGTGGCTTGATTGGCTGGCTGTTTATGGACAAAGGCCGGTGCCGTCATTCGCCGTCCAGTCAGCATCTCAGTCTGAACCAGACCAGACGCTCCCAGCCAGTCTGGTGCACACTGCACGCACCTGCCAGGCCAGCTCACCCTCCGACCTGAGAGCTCCAGTGCAGTCGTCATCTGTCCGTCTCTCTCTCTGCACCAGATTCTCGCAGTCTACTACGCCGGGTCCTGGTCCCACGCGAGACCACCCATCGCATCATTTCGTGACGGGCGTCCACCTACCTGGCCGCTTCACAACAAGTCCAACGCCCTTGGGCCACAATAAACGTACTCTCCCCCTTCTCCCCCTTCTCCCCTTCTCTCATGCTCGGAAAGAATTGAATCCACTCTGCCATTTGTCAGTCATGGACCCGCATGGCTCATCAGCTATCTCAGACTCAGATTCGTTGGGCCGAGGCTCTAACCATTCGCAACCCGGCGCCATAGTGGCCTCTGCCTTCATCTCCGCCTTTCCATACACCTCCGAATTCTCGACCCGGCCTGGACCCAGCTCGATTTTCAACAGACACCCGCCCACCTTGGTATTTGGCCACGATTGCCATCCCTACCTGGCTTCGACTTCCCCTGCTGCAGGCGCGGCCGCCGCGACCCCTCGTGGGAAGACCGACGAGATGAACGAAGCAGCGAATGCTATCGTCTCTGATGATGCCTGGAGGGCTGGTGGTAGCTTGCCGTCTTTTTCTCGTGGTTTCGAAATGTTCTTGAACTCGAAAGACATCAGACGTGGCTCCTTAGCCGCCGACGATGGCTTCTTCATCCCTTCTTATCTGTCCACGTCGACCTATGCCCGAAAGTTAACAAAGGCGCACGAGATCAAACTTCAAGCTCGAGCCGAAATGAAACTCCAACCGTCTGCGATCGGAGACGCTTCCAAGGGCGCGTCCGGCTTCTCCCACCAACCACAAATGCCAATTGGGTCTCATCGGGGAATGTCACATAGCGTTGTTGAACGACTTCCCCCCCCGGAAGAAGACTGTACCCTGCCACCCCTGCCAACTCAGTGGAATAGAAATGATATGTGGGGGGGGATCGAGATACACCCAGACGGTCGGGCAGTTGAGTATATCGGTTCTAGGTCTCTACATGATCGCGATCAGGAGGCCTCAGCAGTGCGAGCGGACCATTGTATGCCTTCCCAATGTGGCCTCTACTACTATGAGGTCAGCATTGTCTATGGCAAGCGAGACGAGTAAGTCTAGCATAACTCTCCGGTTTCCTTTCTTTTTCTTTTCTTTTCTCTTCTTTTCTCTTCTTTTCTCTGTTTTTTTAGGGGGCATTCTGTATTTAAGTTACATCGGTAATCATCAGCATGGATATATTTGATTTGTTCGTCGACAAACGAAAGAACGAGGGGAATGAGATGGAATGTGCAAACATGAAATTAACCATTTGGCAGCACAACCATTGCCGTTGGCTTCTCAACAAAGAATGCGTCAACATCACGACCTCTTGGCTGGGAGCCTGAATCCGTCGCCTATCATGGAGATGATGGCCGCTGTTTTGCCGGACAAAACACGGGACAAATCTACGGACCGGAATTTAATACAGGTGATGTCATTGGATGTGGTGTCAACTTTCTGGACCATACTGTGTTTTTCACAAGAAACGGTGTCAACCTAGGTAAAAAGTTTTTCCCCTTATCGTCTCAATAGTCCTTGTTGCGTGCTGCGCAACGAAGCTAGAGTCCCGTCCGTCCAAGATTGCGGTCGACGTGATTCTTACTGACCATGGCACGAACAGGAATCGCGTCCCATGACGTGACCAAGGGTAAGCTCTACCCCGCCGTCAGTTTAAAAAAGCCCCGAGAGCGCATTACAGTCAATTTTGGCCAAAGCCCATTTGTGTTTGATATTGATATCATGATGAATGTAAGCTGTTATTGTTTTTACTGCATTGATAATGATGTAAAATGGGAGGATCACAGAGAGAGAGAGAGAGAAAGGCAAAAAGAGGAAATAAAAGAACAGAGGGATAGGAACAAAAAGCTAGAAGAAATACTAAAGCAAATCATGGGCAACAGGAACAAAAACGAAAAATTCGAGCAGAGATTCAGAATACCAGTATATCGAGGCTCGAGCCGGGGCTTGGTGAGACGGATTTGATACAAGCCTTGGTTCTGCAGTTTTTGCAACATGATGGCTACGTCGAGACGGCCCGTGCCTTTGCCGAAGACATCAAGCAGCAGAAGGAGGCGTTGAATCTTGACCCCAATGTCACTGTTGACGGGATTAACATCAAGGACGACGAAGATGCCAATACCAGACAACGTGCGTATATGATTCTGAGAAGGCGGCGTGCCATGTTTTTCTCATTCCGCTCTCTTTCTTCCTGTATTTCCCTCTTGCGCCACTGACAGTTGACTTTCAAAAACAGGAATAAGAAGAGCCATTCTTGACGGCGAAATTGACCGTGCTCTCAAATTGACAAACGCTTACTACCCCCAAGTTTTTCGTGATCATGAAGAGGTGCATTTCCGGCTGCGGTGTCGAAAGTTCATCGAGCTTGTCAGAATGGCTGCGCAACTTCGAGCTGATGAAGACCCCAAAGGAACCAATGCCAATATCCCTCCTGCAGGAGACATTTCGCAAGATATGGATGTGGACGGGCACGGCAACGCAGACGGCATGGCTTGGAACGAGAAAATGGACACAGAGACCGCAGAACAACCATACTCGGAGATGATGATGAAGCTGGAACAAGAAATGCTCGAATACGGACAAACACTAGGCGCAGAATATACGAGTGATGCTCGTCCCGAGTTCAGCAAGGCCCTCGCTGAAATATGGGCATTGGTAGCGTACGCGAACCCGCTCAAGGAGCCCCAAGTCAGCCACCTCCTTGACCGCAAGGGTCGAGTTACCATCGCAGAGGAATTAAACTCGGCTATTCTTGGTAAGGCTGATTAAGCTCCCACTTCCATCTTGATGCGCCTTGGAGAGCATTATTGACTTTTTTTTTTGCCTTTGTAGCATCGCTTGGCAAATCCTCACATGCGTCGCTGGAAAAGCTCTATGCACAAACATGCGTACTACTTGAGGATATCGGACAAGATGGTGGGCCAGGCGCTTTTGTCGCAGTTCAGGACGTGGTGGAGGCTGCCTGGGACTCTGCCGTCGCGTCTTCGTAGAAGTCACATTGAGTTGCAAGGTGAACCCAAAATCCATTTCGCCTTGTTATACGATTTTGGGCTATTCGAAGTGGCACGAAGGACGGCAAACCCGCTCAATGTCTGCGGAGCCTTGTGCGTCCGCATAACTCGTTGATGACTGACAATGCCTATTTGCTTACTTACTTTCGTACTTTGCTTCTGAGCATTTTTCTCGCATAAAACTAGGGATGGCGTTATTGGCGTTGGCTTTCTTTAGCTTTTTAACCTTTCTATAATTCTTTTTTCTTATCTTTTTTCTCATCTTTTCTTTTCTTTTCTTTTCTTTTTTTTGGCTCTGCCCTCCTCTTTTCCATTTCTTTTTACCACCATATGCAGCGCTATCAATTGCGACTTAGCTTTCCAAATTAAGGATACGAAGCTCCTGGTTGAACGAACTGCACGGACGAGACGGGACACGATGAACAGAAAGCATCGAATCTTGAAAAAGCCAGCGTTGACGGGCATCCATAGTGGACTATGGCGCTCAATTATTTCTTAGATGACCACATGTTTTCTCGAATCGAACTAGGGGGGTTCATGATGATAAGCGAGGGTAACTTTTTTCGCGTCGGTCAAACTAAGGTTGTGCGCAAGGGGAGGGACATGATGTTTGATTTTTTTTTTCCTTGCCGCTTCATCGGACGGAGGAGCTTAATTTGTTTGGAAGATGCGAGGACGGAAGGGGCACAGGAAGGCAGGACATGTATGCCACACTATCTTGGTAGATGATGTCAGGCAATGCATTTCGCGCGGCCGCCAACAACGGACTGTAAACGAGCGCATGTGTCGCATCGTGTTGTGCTGAGTTGTGTGAAGCCATGTGATGTCAGTTTCCAATGCAGGACAGGAGCCATGGAAAGGGGGCATGACGGATGTTCTGCGACGGAACTGTCTAAAATGGAAGGAATTAGAGTCGCACGTAGGGATAAAGTGAAGACGATTATCTTTTATTCTTTAGTTCTTTCAGTTTTTCTTCCTGAATTCTCAAGTTCTTTTATTTCCTTAGAGTAATATTTTATATTATTTTTTGAATAAGAAAGGAAAATGGATTACGAGATGACGCGCTGAACAAAATATATAAAGATAAATATTCTATTTATCAACTTGCTACTATAGTATGCAGTATAAATGCCTGAATATACTAGTATATATATCAAAAGCAAGAAAGAAACAAAGTAAGTAACAAAGTAGAAATTAAGAATAATAAAAAATAAAAATAAATAGAGGCAAGAAATAGGCCTCCATCTTTTCTTTCCATATATACATACAATACCCGTGCAAATACAGGACCGTACCCCCTACATCACCCCCAGCACCTCTTGTACAATCTCGTCCGATGGTCTACCAGATTCGCACATCCCTCCAAGCACCTCGCCAATGCGTCATCCTCCCAGTCCATGACCATCTCGCTTGTTTCGCTTTCCTTCCGTCCAATCAGGAAGGTATACGCAAAGACTTCCGCATCAAACAAGCCCGGTTCCGGACCGCCGGAAAACCACGTCTCGTCGCCGAGAAACGCCGAGAGCGCCTCAAACGCCCCCAGCGCATCCTCGTAAATCTGCTCGGGCCGTATGACGGCGCGACGAGTCGTCTTGAGAATCTCGGCCGTGGCTGCGGCGCGTAGTGTTTGGAGTAGCGGGTACCGTAGCACCGACGAGGACGGGAGGTAGAGTTTTGAGAGAAGAGATGTGTGGATCGGGTCGACGTAGAGGGTGTATAGCTGCGTTGTGTTGGTTTGTTAGAGAAAAAATTATCGCGTTTCATGGTCGACGGGGGGGGGGGGAGTGTAGAGCGTACCCATGCCGGACGAATGTTTTGCGAAAGCAGCGACAGATAGGCTTCCTGGCGGGGACTTGCCGCTTCAGCTGAATCGATGCGCCGTAATGAGTGCTTCTGCGCGTACTGAGCGATACGGGAGCCCGTGAGGGGAATTTCGGGCCGGGAGTCGGATGTGGCGGGGAGCAGATAGGGAAGGGAGCCGGAGGGGGAAGCGTGGTTTGTGGAGGGAACGAGGTCGAATTCGAGGTTCGCGATGCGGAGATATGTCTTTTTTTTTCATGCAAGTTAGCGTTGTTTTTCGTTGCGCGAATGGCTTCTTTGGTATATTGTGCGACGATCTATTTACATGTGATGGAGACTCTGTTTTCTTTCTTTCTTTCTTTCTTTTTTTTTTTTTTTTGCTAAATCTCAAAATCGTTTCGCATTCTATTTTTATTTTCATCTGTTGCTTTTACATGTATAAAAAAGGAACGAATGCAACATGTAATTCTTAAAAACATAAAACACACCTGCCACTTCAAACATCCAGGGTTATAACTCGCCCGCCCACACAGCGCATCCTCCTCCGTCGAAAACACATGTAACCTGGCCCGACGGCGCACTCGGCCCGGCGCCCGCGCAGGGAGCGGCTCCGCGTCGTGGACCACGAGGGGGAAGAATTTGAAGAGCGCGCGTATCGGCTGGGGCGCAGTGAAGAAACTGGGTGGTGAGGCTGTCATGTTGAGAGGAGCAGGAGAGGAAGGAAAGGAAAGAATGGATGGGAAAAGAACGGAACGGAACGAATGATTGCTGGTGGGACGAAGGAGCCGTTCGGGTCTAGAGGCGGCTGGTTGACGGGGTATGTGGATCTCTATGCAGTGGCTCGAGGCATAGCGCGATTTCAGCCCGGATGTGGGTGCAATTGTCGATGTCGGCGGTTGCGATGCCCAAGTGTTGTGCCTGGGATAGTTTGCTGGGAGGATTTCTGGCGATGCGGCGTTTGGGATTCGAGCTTCGACATGGCCGTCGAGCTTAGGGTCGTAGTCAAGGTCGTGGGTCTCCATGACGGTGGAGTCTGGATTTAAGTGGGGCCTATCGATGATGGGAGATGGACGTGGAGCTGGAGACCCTCCTCTGCGCATATGCTTTATTCGTAGTGGGTCGTAGGTTGAGACTATTCCAACTATTTTTTTTTTAAATAATACATGCTTTTATATCCTCCTGTATGTGCATATGACGTGCATGAGGGTTGTATTGATCTACTAATACTATAATACCAGGGCTGTGTCTTAGTGTAGTATTTTCTCACCTTCCGCTTCCAACCACCCCGTCCGTCGATAAGGCTCCAGCGGAATGCAGATATCGCCCGTATATCCCAAGTCACCATTCACAATCTCCAGCTTCCTCATCAACTTGCCCACGAGCTTGGCCAGCCAATGGTCGTTGGCAATGACGGCCTTCTTGATCCCGTCCTTCATTTTCTGATTCAAAGTCCCAGCAACTTCGCTGAGCTTGCGTCCGTCGTCACTGGCCGAGGTCGTCGTCGATGACGCCGACGACGACGTGCGTGCCTTTCCGCCCATCTCGATCAATTTGCTGGCTTTGACGATCAAGGCTACAAATTCGAGCAGTTCTTGGTCAAATTTTGCGGGGAGATGCATACGAGCGGCAAGACGAAGATGGACTTGGTCCTTTTCGGTCTCACTTCTGCTGTCGTCATCTTCGTCTTCACGAGCATCTAACGGGTGGCCGTCCACAAGACAAGTTGTCGTATGTGACTTCAAAGTATTCTTCCTTTTCTCCGGTCTGGGCGCCCTCGGTGGAATGAGATGTTCGTGGTGCGGCAACAGGATCGAAGGGATTGCTAGCGAGGCGTCGGCACCCCTCAAGCTCACAACTTGATTAAGATGAGCAGCTTGTTGGGGCAGGGCTCGAAACGCCAGCAACTGGTCAAATGCTACCTGACAATGTATATCATAGGAAGAGTCTACGGGTACTTGAGCATTTCCATGCATGCCCCCCAGGACAATGGCAAAATTTGCGTCCGACACCCACTTCGAGATGCGGTTCTGAACAGTTCGAACGTCCGAGTCACAGTCCCCGTACCCTTTGAACAAGGCCTGCTCCAGCATAGTTTCGATCCATCTTCCCGACGCCGTGGCTGTGATGGAGGCCATCTTGATAGGGTGAAAGTAGGAGAGTGGGCTGAGAAGGAGCCGAAGAAGCATGGGGAGGCGATGCAGGAAGCCACGGACGCTCAGTGGTGGCAGTCTCTGTAGAGTTGTGACCTTGACCGATCGTTTGGGCGGATGTGGCACTGATGGCTTCGAGTGCAGGTTCGAGCAGATGGCGGCCTTGAGGGCATTCTCATCCATGCAAATATTTTTGACATGCTTCCGAGCTGTTTGAATGGTGCTGGTTTTGCGGATATTCCTGACGACTTGGTTGTACTGCGCCTCCGCCGAGACGTTATTCAAGCGGTACCGCCGCATGGCCTGGATTGCTGCAACGTAAGAAGAATCCTTGGGGGGGTTCCCGTCCGTCATTTCACTCTTCATACGAATGAGCTCTGGACGTTGGACCCCATGAGATGACGGCTTGGGAAGTAACGTGTCGACCATCAGCGCCTCTTCATAATCGCCATTGGTTTTTCGCTCCATGTCCACAAAGGTCATTTCATGCTGCCCGCCCTTTAGATTCGCGTAACAGTCCCCAATGTCGATCCCTCTGAACAAGGACACCGTGACAGACTCGGTCTGGATGGCGAGCTCCAGGTCATCGGATAGTTTGATGCCGACTTCCACGCCATGTACCTCGAAGCTCAGCGTCGAAAGGGAGAAGGTGAGGCCGCGCAAAACCATGAGGCCATCCACCTCGGTATCGATTTCCAACGCGGGTATGTCAAAGAGCGCAACCTTGTCGCCAATGAAATGCAACTGTCTGATGAAGACCCTCAGAAACTGGCGCGCAAAAGCACTGACCGCTTCGAATTGGGACAGGCAGGTGACGAAGATGGCGGGGTAGCAGATGGCAGCGAAGAACCAGTACAGGAGCCATGATGTCGACGCGACCGCGTAGATCAGATTAATTGTCGTGAATAGCGACCATACGTGAGCAAAAGGCAAGATTCTTTTACCCTGAGCTTCGCCCTGCAGGATGAAGAGGGTGAGGATCGGCGCCCCTGATATGGCCCATCGTCTGGCCCAGTGAAAGAAAGCAAGTTGGAGGAGCGTCGTGGCTGCAAAGATGGCTGGCCAAGACTTCTTCAGATGAGACGTTCTCGCCGATTGTGCACGTCGGCTCATTCGCGCGATTGAGGAGGATCATGAGATGGGGTTTGTGCTGAAACACGGCGAGACGAGAGGAGAACAAAACGAAGAAATAATTGAATCAGGCAATTCGAGGTAAGCAAATGATTGATGGCGCACCACGTCCAGGATTCCATATTTTGTTGCTGCCTCTTGTGATGATGGCCTGTGTCACGTTGGCGGCCGTGACGTCATGACTTAAGGACAGGACCATCACCACCCACCGAAGACGACAGGTTGGTTCAGAAGCTCACAATCCACGCGATTTGAGTTACGGCCAGAGTGGCCGGCACGTGCGTTCCACAACAAAGGAGGTCCGTGGCAACGAGTGCAATGCAAAGCATGCCACAGGGCGGGCGGACAGAAATCGATCGATGCCATCACGTGCAGGCAGACAACGGCATTATCCCTCCACAGCCGTCGGTGCACATCTAGAAACAACATGAAGGGCGGTGGCTACTTGGTGGGAGCCTTTGTTGTTGTCGTCATCGAATCACTCATCGAGATGTCTGCAAGGCTCATCTTTTTGGTCACCCGTTTCACGCTTGATTCCGTCAATGGCCTTGTTGCCCTCTGCAATCCATCCATTCACCAGACCGTCCCGCAGCCCGAGGCGACACAGGCACACTTCATCCTGCCCGGCCATGATTCTCCAAACCCGACGCTTTTCTGTTCTGTCTTCCTTTTAGACATGGGCTCGAGAGGAGCCGATATTAAGTGGTGACGTTTCTGTTTCTGCGCCCCGTGTAGGGTAGGCCCATGGACACGAAAGTGTAGTTGCTATGTGTGCACCCGCCTCCGCAACACGATACATGCATGTACAGTAATTCCGAAACTTTTTACACCGAAATTGTATGGCGAAATGTTCGGGATTACCTGGAGTCACTGACGATAAAACACTAAGCAAGGGGCCGGAGCTCCCCGCCTCTTGTAGACAATGTACCTGCTTCCGTTGCAATCTCGCCTTTTTGTAGCTTGGACTCAGACGGAAAATAATTCTCTTATCATTTCCTACAGCCCTTTATCTGATAAAGGTCGATCCATGGCAATTTGTTACGAATAGGCTTTACCACGCCACACATATTATTTATATCCCTACACAGGTGCATACTTGCATGTGTGTGTGTGACCTTGATTTCCTACGTTGGAAAAGGGAACTTTTATATGACATCCGTCTTGTATGGTCTGATCCACGGGCGCCGGCAAAGATTTGCAAACTCCATATTTCTGCAAACCCTCCTGAGTTTATAAAAACCTAGCAAAGATAGTATACAGTAGTTGCCCTATTGTGATATATATATATAACTTATACCTTGACTTGTCGTCTGAGTTTGCAAACCTTTGCCGGCGCTCGTGGATCAGACCCTTAGTAACTCGGCACCCCTATCCTGGTTGAACGAATGACCCAACCGGTGACTGTTCTAAAAAGGTAGCAAGCAGTACAGTAAAGAAGACAGCAAAAAAAAAAAACGCAGGGAAAACGCAGTAAAAGAAGGCAATAGAAAAGAGTGTTTTACTAGGGGTTGACTAGTATCGCCTGTCTCTGCCACAGCCGTGCCACGATAGGGGGGTGCCGAGCTAGCAAAAGAAGGGTGCCCTTTAAAAAGTTCCCCATGCAGAAGGCGTCGCTGTAAAACGTGTATGAGGTCCTTGTATCCCGCAAGACTCGTGTGAAAATGTCTCGGTAACCACTTGAGAGACGAGGCAAGAGGATTCGCAAGAGACGCACATCAGCCGGTCGAGGGTCAAGACAACCATTGCATGATCAGACTGAGACCGTTGGGCAACAATATGTGGCCTCAACAGATATTCAGCGAGGTAGCAATCATACCATGTATGAGATGTTACTTGCGAAGAGCGCGCTTTGACCTAATGTTACATCTAGTAATGGTGCATAATGTATTCGCTATCTAACAATAGATGCTCCTGCTACCTAAAATGTATATAGTGGGGATCTCTAGCGGGATGCCTAAGATATAAGGCTAGATATAGGGCACTATACTAATAAGGAAGACCTAAGGAGGTCTATAGTATATAATACTACCTCTATAGCTAAATAACTAGCCTATATAAAATATATATAGTATTTAATTATATAAAAGCTAAAGAGAATATATAAGACTAGCCTAAAAATAAGGCTAAAAGGATATATTAAAAATCTAAGAAAATATAGCTTATAGGAGGTTATACTTTAATTATACTAGAGAAAAAAATAATTAATATCTATAGCTAATACTATAAAAAAAAGATAATATATAAAATATATAGAAAAGTATTTAATTAGATAATCTATAAAGAATATTAGGGATTAAGGTCTATAATAAACGCTAACTTTAGTATTATTTGCAATATCTATATAAAATTAATATGTTTTTTATGCTTAAGGCCTTTTATAAAGCTATTAGTAATTATTTAATCTATATTAATTTACTTAAGCTAAAAGAGGCTATTCTTAACTCTTTAAGTAACCTATTTATATTATAAATTAATATAGTAAGTATAGCTATAATACCTTTTATTAATTATATTTACTTAAGCATTTTAGCTATCTATAAATAGTAATAATAAATAACCTTAGTTAAAGCTAAAGTCCTTAATAAGTTATAATACCTAGACTATAAATAAAGCTATAGGCCTTAAATTAATAAATTTAGCCTTTATAGTGCTTAAAGCTATAAGAGTCTGCCTTTTTAAAGACTAAAGAATAGCACTACTATTAAGTAAAATAATATAATTAGTAGTAAAATACCTTATTATAAGGTTATTACTATAAGAGGCATTACTATAGCTATAAATATAAAGAATTCTATCTTTAGTACTTATAGTAGGTTTACTACTAAGAATAATACTAAGATTCTTTATTCCTTAAAGGTATTATTAAAGATACTTTTAAAGATTCTAATAGATTTACTTTAGTGCTAAATTCGCTATACTAAGCTTATTTACTATAAATATAATATTAGGCCTTATATATATAAAGAGCTAATTAAAGCACCTAATTTTGCATTACTTATTAATAATATTTTTAATGGTTATAAAGTCCTTCTAATTTGCAGGAATTTCCGCCTATAGTAGCTATAGTGTATACACTAGTGTTACGCGACGAAGCGTGACCAATTGCAAAAGGAATAGTAGGGACAAATTAAATCTAAGAGTCTAGCTAGAATTAGGCTAGGCTTTAGTAGGTAGAATTATAACTAATATAGTAAGATAGTTAGGGACTATTATTAAAGTATTATAAATTATACTATGCTTTATAGTAAATTTACTACTAAATTAATATATAATTTATAATAGAATTATAAGGGAAATTAATAGAAAATTCTATCTATAAATAAGGCATTTTATTCTAAGAAAAAAGAATAAATGTGAGGAGCCTCACAATGCACATGCATTACAGCCTTGCACATGCATAACCGTTAGGCAATAACCTTATATATAACCTACTATAATAGCTATATATATAACTTACTTATACTTTACTATAAACTATATAAAGTATAGCTATTACTATATATAACTTAGAGAAGGTAAGCTTTAATTAATATACTATATACCTATTACCTTTACCTAGCTACTTTAGTTCTAATAATTTTAAAGCTTTTTTATAGCTACTTAAAAGTAATATAGTATTAATTACCTAAAAAATAGCTATAGTATTATAGAATAGAAATACTAACTTCCTTATAATAAAGGCACTTACTATTTCTATACTAAATACCTATAATTTATTTAAAGAAGCATAGGCTATTAGGAAGTAAATTACTTAGCTATAAGAGCTTTAATAGCTTTAAGCTTAAAAAGAGAACTTTCTCTATATTTTAAATAGTAATAATTCTAGAGTATTTAAGGGGAAAGCTAAGTAAACCTTAAATACTTTATTTAATAATAGTAAAGGTAAGGTAAAGGTTAAGAATATTACCTTACTAATATACTTTATAAACCTTTAAAAGTATAAAATATAGATTAATAACCTAACCTATACCTTTAATAAAGTATAATATAAATATTACTAAAACTATTAAAAGATTCTATTTACTCTTAACTATATATACTAAGCCTATTAAGTAAAATAGAACTATTTCCTTAATAAATAATAGAAGAATTACTAATAAAAACTTAAAAATAACTAGGTAGCTTTCTAAGACTAGACCTTAACCTTACTTAGAGACTTAGCTAATTAAGAGGCCTAAATTACTATAATAATAGAAAACACTAAGTAATATAAAAACTAAAGCCCTATTAACTTTAGTATCTACCTTAACTTACTAAAGAAATATCTTAAAAAAGCTAGTAAAAAGAGCTAGGCTTTCTTATTCTTTACTAAGCTTTAGCCTAACTTATAAAACTATATTAATCTATATATATTTATTATAAAGAAAATATAAAAAGAAGTTATATAATTAGCTTAGTGCTTCTAGGATATAATACTAAGGAGGTATAAGTAAAAAGTATTTACTTCTTATAAAAGCAATACTAAAACCCCCTATACTAACTATAACTAATTACTAGAAAATACTTTATAAAATAATATAATATTAGTAGTATAATCTCTTATCTCTATACTTAATAATAACCCTATAGGCTAGCTAAGAAAATACTATAACTATAGTAAAATAGGATATATTTACTTTAACTATAATTAACCCTAGAAACCCTACCTTAATAGCTAGGGAAATAATCCTTAGTAGAAGTAATAGCCCTTACCTTTACTAATTATATATAAGTTTAAACTAGGTAATATTTCTATATCCCTATTATTACTTATAGCTAAACTAATACTAAAATATTAGTAAATCTTAATACTTATACTAAAGTAAATATTATAAGTATTAAATATATCTAGTAATAAGGCTTTAATAGAGTTAATATAAGTAGTATTAAACTTAAGGTAATTAGTAACCTAACTATTCTATAATATAGTATATATTATATACCTATTAGTATTATTAACTTTAAGTAATAGAAGAGAAGACTATTATTAATCTATATTACTATTAATAAGGACTTAAGAATAAGGGAAAGCTCTATATTAATTAGTATATATATACTAGTAAAAGAATAAGTATACTTTAATCTTTTCTACTAATATTAGTAGTTTAAAGTATAAAAGACTAGCTTTTTATTAGCTAGTCCCTATTACTTTAAAAAAGAAAACTAATATACTATAGTTATTTTTATTATTTATAGTATATAAAAAGATAAGCTTATTACTCTAAAAGATAAAGAATAAGTAAAAGCCTATATTCTTATAGGTTATATCTTTATAGAACTATAAGACTTCCTTAATATATTTAAATTTAAAAAAGTAAGTATATTACTAAAGTAAAAAGATACTAACTACACTATTAACCTAATACTAGGCACTACCACTTTTTATAGCCCTATTTACCTTTTATTATAAAATAAGCTATAAATATTATATAAATACCTTAAGAAAAACCTAGTAAATAGCTATATAAAACCCTTTAAAAGTCTAGTAAGTATATCTATTATATTTATTTTAAAGAAAGATAGCACCCTATAACTATATATAGACTATAGAGATATTAATAAAATAATACTAAAGAATTACTATACTTTACCCCTTATCTTAAAGATTTTTAATAGATATTAAAGTGCTATATTCTTTATAAAGATTAATATTAAAAATGCCTATTATTATATTTAAATTAAAGAAGGTAATAAGTAAAAGATAGTATTTTACTTATAATATAGCTACTTTAAATATCTAGTTATACTATTTAGTTTTACTAATATACTTACTATATTCTAAAGCTATATTTACTAAGTATTATATAGTCTCTTAAATATAATTTATATAGTATATTTAAATAATATCCTTATATTCTTTAAGACTAGAGAAAAGTATACTATATATATTAAGTAAGTCCTTAAATATATATAAAGTATAGAGCTTTATATTAAGCTATTAAAGTACTTCTTTTACTAAAAGTTTATTAAATTCCTTAGGTTTATTTTATTTATTAATAGTATTATAATAAATAAGAAGTAAGTAAAATCTATTAAAAATTAGAAAGAGCTAGTATATTTTTAAGATATATAAGTATTCCTTAGGTTTTATAATTTCTATAAATAGTTTATATACTAATACTTTACCCTTACTACCTTTCTTAATATATTTATAAAGGGTAGCTAAAAGGGTATTTAAAAAGGCTAGTTTTACTTTAGTAATAATAAAAAATAGGTATTTTACTAACTTAAAGCTACTTTTTAGGAGGTATCTCTCTTATAATACTATAGTTTAGGGTCCCTTATATATATTAAGACTAATACCTCTACCTTTATAATAGCTAGTATTATTTTATAACCTAATAATAATAGCTACTATTACTTAGTTACCTTTTAGTTTTAAAAGTTTACTAATATAAAATATAACTATAATATAGTAAATTAAGAACTATTTACTATTATTAAGTTATTTAAATACTAATAATATTATATTAAGGGTATAACTATATTAGTTAAGGTACTCTTAAATTACTATAATTTATAGATATTTATAAGCTAAGTAAGACTTAATAAAAGATAAGTAAAATAGTATATATTTCTTAGCTTATTTAATTTTATTATTAAGTATTAAATAAGTAAGAGTAACCCTACTAATATATTATTAAAATAGCTAGATTATAAGGGTAAAGCACTAATAAATATTAAGTTATTATTAAACTTAAAAATAAAAATACTGCTTAATAAAGTAACTAAACTAATATAAAAGTATATTAAAAAGCATAGTAAATAGCCTTTAAGAGTTAAAATAACTTTAACTAGTAGGTTAAAACCTATTATAAAAGGCTTAATTTCTCTTAATATTAAATAAATAGCTAGAATACTAATAGAAAAGGGAATAGAACTAAGTAAATTTATAGCTAGAATAGCTTATATTTAAACTATAAAGAGGTATATTATTTAGAGAACTCTTAAGGCACTAAACCCCTATAACTCTAGTATATAGAACCCTCTTTTTAGATTACTTAAGGAAGTATAAAAGTAGGACCTAACTCTTACTTATACTATAGAATTAGTAAGTAAGGGGGGAAAGGCTAAGATATAGTAATATAATATAGAAGGTCTTTTATTATATAAAGAATAGGTAGTTATTCCTTTAGAGCCTATTTTATAATAAAAGCTTCTTTAGCTATACTATAATAACCTAATTACTAGTTATTTTAGAATATATAAAATACTTAAATTACTATAATATAATTTCTACTAGCTAGGTATAAAGTAAGTAGTAGTGGATTATATTATAAGTTATAGTATATACTAATAAGTAGTTACTAAAAGGTATAAGCTATATAGTTATTTAAAATTACTACTAATTCTATAGTAATTAATAGTTAAATTATTAATAGACTTTATTATAGAATTATCTAAAGTCCTTAAAGAAAATTATATAGTTAATATAATCCTAGTAATTATAAACTATTTTACTAAGTACTTTTTATTTCTTTTAATTATAACTACTATTAATATAGCTAAGCTAGCTAAACTATTTTATAGAGAAGTTAAGCTAAAATATAGTGCACTAAAGAGTATTATATTTAACTAAGGTTTAGTATTTATAAGTATATTCTAAAATAACCTTTACTATTTTTCTAAGATAAAGAGAAGGCTATTAATAGTATTTTACTTATAAACTAATAGTTAAATAAAGAGAATAAACTAGGTTTTAAAGCATTACTTTTAATGCTTTATTAGGGATAATTAACTAACTTAGCTAAAGCTACTACTAGTAGTATAGTTTATATATAATAATATAGTAAATAGAATAATAGGCTAGTTACTTAACTATATACTCTTTAGGTTTTACTTAAAGTTTTACCTTAAAGTTAAAGGTAAACCTTCTAAAGAGAATATACTAAAAGTTAATATAAGAGTAAAAAGACTCTAAGAGATATAAAATAAGATAATGCTTATATAGTAGAAAGTAATAGAATTATAAGTAAAATACTATAATAAATACTACTAGCTAATATCCTTTAATAAAGAAAATAGAGTTATACTCTTAGTAAAGAATATTTAAATAAAGAATATAAAGAAAAAGCTAAATCCCTAGTTTATAGGACTATTTTATATACTAAATACTATAGAAAAATAAGCTTATTAACTAGAACTCCTAAATAAGTATATATAGCTATATAATATCTTTTATATCTCTCTCTTAAAGCTATAGAAATAATAGGTAAAAGGTAGTAAATAAATAGTATTACTAAACTTAGAAAACTAAAATAGAGAGTATAAGCTAAATAATATTTAAAATAAGAAGAAAATATAAAAAAGCACCTACTACCTAGTAAAATAAAAGGGATAGCTAAGTAAATATAATTAATAAGTAGCTAAGGAAAATATATATATACTAAGGCTTATTATAGTATATAAGAAGAAGGTAGTAAAGAAGTATTATAAATTATAATAAGCTAGTAATATATAGGTATTATATTACTTAAAAATATTATATTTTATATTAAAAGGGAAAAGAAATATAATAAAATACTACCTTTATATAAAATAAAATATATATATATACTACTAAAAAATAAACTAAATAACTATTTATAGCTTAAATAGAGCTATAAAAAAAGTACTAATAGTAAACTTTACTATTTTAAACTATAAAGATATATTAAGAGCTTAAATTTTATTATTAGTATTCTTTTATAATATCTTAGTAATAATAGTGTAAACTTAATATATAGTTACTATTTAAATAATATACCTAGGATCTTCTAACTATATACCTAGCTACTATTACTTAAACTACTCTACTATTAATATATTATAATTAGGCTATTAAAGTATTAGTAAATATAAAGTAAATATATAGTATATAAATATAGAGTTTAAATATATAATATTAAGAGGGATTAGTAGGAAGAAAGTAATATATAGCTATTACCTTATAATAATATACTTATTATATACTATTTATATATTTTAAGCTTAAAAGTTAGTAAAATTAAGATAATATATAAGTAAAAATACCTATAATAAATAACTTAGCTAAGCTTATTAAAGTAAAAGCTATATAGTAAGCCTAGTTAGTATAATTAAAACTATATAATAATATAAGTAATAAGTATATAATTTTATAGTATATATTATTATAAAAAACATAGACTAGTATCTTAGCACTAGCCTTACTAGCTACTATACTAATAAAGGCTTAAATTAGTATCTTTAGCTAGTTATATATTTTAAGAGTAGTAGTTTAGTTACTTATTATTATAGGTAAAGGCTATAAACTATTAGTAAATAACTAGTAATATTATAGATATTATATATACTAGCTTATAAAAGTCTAAGTATATAGTATATTATTTATATTACTTTATTATATAAACTTTACTACTTATAAATAAATTAGTAAGGAATTTATAGGCTAATTATACTAATTTAATATTAAATAGTAAATATTTCTTAAAGTTATTATATATAGTATATATATAGTAAAGGTAATAGTATAAATAAAGCTTAATATTTATAGATATAATAGCATTCTAATAGAGAAAATAAAGGGATATATAGTAATAATAATAGTAATATTAATAATAATAATAGTAATAATAATAATAATAAAAAGAAAGAAAAATATAATAAAAGGCTAAGAAAGAGATATAATCTTTATAGTTAGGCTAAGTATATAGTATTATTATTATTTTAACTCTTACTAATATAGTAAAACTAGCTAATAGCTATTAATTAATTAGTAAATATATTATTACTAAGAATAATAACTATAGAAGGGGGGGTAATTATAAGGAGCCTTATAATATATATATATTATAGCCTTATATATATATAACTATTAGGTAATAACCTTATATATAACCTACTATAATAGCTATATATATAACTTACTTATGCTTTACTATAAACTATATAGGGTATAGCTATTACTATATATAACTTAAAGGAGGCAAGCTTTAGTTAATATACTATATGCCTATTACCTTTGCCTAGCTACCCTAGTCCTAACAAAAGGATATTAGCTAGTAGTGTTTATTATAGTATTTTGCTTATAATTCCACTGCTTTTTACTATATAAGTATTATTTTATTTTATATCTTTTAAAGTCTTTTTACTCTTATATTAACTTTTAATATATCCTCTTTAAAAGGTTTACCTCTAACTTTAAGGTAAAACTCTAAGTAAAACCTAAAGAGTATATAGTTAAGTAACTAGCCTATTATTTTATTTACTATATTATTATATATAAACTATACTACTAATAGTAGCTTTAGCTAAGTTAGTTAATTATCCCTAATAAAGTATTAAAGGTAATGCTTTAAGACTTAGTTTATTTTCTTTATTTAACTATTAGTTTATAAATAAAATACTATTAATAGCCTTCTCTTTATCTTAGAAAGATAGTAAAGGTTATTTTAGAATATACTTATAAATACTAAACTTTAGTTAAATATAATACCCTTTAATACACTATATCTTAGCTTAACTTCTCTATAAAATAGTTTAGCTAGCTTAGCTATATTAATAGTAGTTATAACTAGAAGAAATAAGAAGTACTTAGTAAAATAGTTTATAATTACTAGGATTATATTAACTATATAATCTCCTTTAAGGACTTTAGATAATTTTATAATAAAGTTTATTAATAATTTAACTATTAGTTACTATAGAATTAGTATTAATTTTAAATAACTATATAGCTTATATCTTTTAGTAATTACTTACTAATATATACTATAACTTATAATATAATTTATTACTACTTACTTTATACTTAGCTAGTAAAAATTATATTATAGTAATTTAAGTATTCTATATATTCTAAAATAACTAATAATTAAGTTATTATAGTATAGCTAAAGAAGCTTCTATTATAAAATAGGCTCTAAAGAAATAACTACTTATTTTTTATATAATAAAAGACCTTTTATATTATATTACTATATTTTAGCCTTTTCTCCCTTACTTACTAATTCTATAGTATAAGTAAGAGTTAGGTCTTATTTTTATACTTTTTTAAGTAATTTAAAGAGAGGGTTCTATATACTAAAGTTATAGAGGTTTAGTACCTTAAGGGTTCTCTAAATAATATACCTCTCTATAGTTTAAATATAAGCTATTCTAGCTATAAATTTGCTTAGTTCTATTCCCTTTCTTACTAGTATTCTAGCTACTTATTTAGTATTAAAAGAAATTAAGCCTTTTATAATAAGTTTTAACCTACTAGCTAGAGTTATTTTAACTCTTAAAGGCTATTTATTATACTTTTTAATATACTTTTATACTAGTTTAGTTACTTTATTAAGCGCTATTTTTATTTTTAAGTTTAATAATAACTTAATATTTATTAGTGCTTTACTTTTATAATTTAGTTATTTTAATAGTATATTAATAGGGTTATTCTTACCTACTTAATACTTAATAATAAAATTAAATAAGCTAAGAAATATATACTATTTTACTTATTTTTTATTAAGTCTTACTTAGCTTATAAATATCTATAAATTATAATAGTCTAAGAGCACCTTAACTAGTGTAGTTATACCCTTAATATAATATTACTAATATTTAAATAACTTAATAATAGTAAATAGTTCTTAATTTACTATATTATAGTTATATTCTATATTAGTAAACTTTTAAGACTAAAAGGTAACTAAGTAATAGTAGTTATTATTATTAAGTTATAAAATAATACTAGCTATTATAAAGGTAGAGGTATTAGTTTTAATATATATAAAGAACCCTAGACTATAGTATTATAAGAAAGGTACCTTCTAAAAGATAGCTTTAAGTTAGTAAAATACTTATTTCTTATTATTATTAAAGTAAAACTAGCCTTTTTAAATACCCTTCTAGCTACTTTTTATAAGTATATTAAGAGAGATAATAAAGGTAAAGTATTAATATATAAACTATTTATAGAAATTATAAAACCTAAGAAATACTTATATATCTTAAAAATATACTAGCTTCTTTTAATTTCTAATAGATTTTACTTACTTTTTATTTATTATAATATTATTAATAAATAGAATAAACCTAAGAAATTTAATAGACTTTTAGTAAAAGAAGCACTTTAATAGCTTAGTATAAAGCTCTATATTTTATATATACTTAAGGACTTACTTAATATATATAGTATACTTTTCTTTAATTTTTAAGAATATAAGGATATTATTTAGATATACTATATAAATTATATTTAAGAGGCTATATAATACTTAGTAAATATAGCTTTAGAATATAGTAAGTATATTAGTAAAATTAAATAATATAACTAAATATTTAAAGTAGCTATATTATAAGTAAAATACTATTTTTTACTTATTACTCTCTTTAATTTAGATATAGTAATAGGTATTCTTAATATTAATCTTTATAAAGAATATAATATTTTAATATTTATTAAAAATCTTTAAAATAAGAGGTAAAGTATAGTAATTCTTTAGTATTATTTTATTAATACTTTTATAGTTTATATATAGTTATAAGGTACTATCTTTTTTTAAAATAAATATAATAAGTATACTTACTAAACTTTTAAAGGGTTTTATATAGCTATTTACTAGGTTTTTCTTAAGGTATTTATATAATATTTATAGCTTATTTTATAATAAAAGGTAAATAAAGCTATAAAAAGGGATAGTGCCTAGTATTAGGTTAATAGTATAATTAATATCTTTTTACTTTAGTAATATACTTACTTTTTTAAATTTAAATATATTAAAGAAGTTCTATAGTTCTATAGGGAGGTAACCTATAAAAGTATAGGCTTTTACTTATTTTTTATTTTCTAGGGTAATAAGCTTATCTTTTTATATACTATAAATAATAAAAATAACTATAATATACTAGTTTTTTTTTTTAAAGTAATAGAAACTAGCTAATAAAAGGCTAGTCTTTTATACTTTAAACTATTAATATTAGTAGAAAAGATTAAAGTATACTTATTTTTTTATTAGTATATATATACTAATTAATATAAAGCTTCTCTTTATTTTTAAGTCTTTATTAATAGTAATATAGGTTAATAATAGTCTCCTCTTTTATTATCTAAAGTTAGTAATACTAATAGGTATATAATATATACTATATTATAGAATAGTTAGATTACTAATTACCTTAAGTTTAATACTACTTATATTAACTTTATTAAAGCCTTATTACTAGATATATTTAATACTTATAATATTTACTTTAGTATAAGTATTAAGATTTACTAATATTTTAGTATTAGTTTAGCTATAAGTAATAATAAAGATATAGAAATATTACCTAGTTTAAACTTATATATAATTAGTAAAGATAAGGGCTACTACTTTTACTAAGAATTATTTCTTTAGCTATTAAGGTAAGGTTTTTAGGGTTAATTATAATTAAAGTAAATATATTTTATTTTACTATAGTTATAGTATTTTCTTAGCTAGTCTATAGGGTTATTATTAAGTATAAAGATAAGAGGTTATATTACTAATATTATATTATTCTATAAAGTATTTTCTAGTAACTAATTATAGTTAGTATAGAGGGTTTTAGTATTACTTTTATAGAAAGTAAATGCTTTTTACTTATACCTCCCTAGTATTATATTCTAAAAGCATTAAGCTAACTATATAACTTCTTTTTATATTTTTCTTATAATAAATATATATAAATTAATATAGTTTTATAAGTTAGGCTAAAGCTTAGTAAAGAATAAAAAAGCCTAGCTTTTTTTACTAGCTTTTTTAAGATATTTCTTTAGTAAGTTAAGGTAAATACTAAAGTTAATAAGGCTTTAGTCTTTATACTACTTAGTATTTTTTATTATTATAGTAATTTAGGCCTTTTAATTAGCTAAGTCTTTAAATAAGGTTAAGGTTTAGTCTTAAAAAGCTATCTAGTTATCTTTAAGTTTTTATTAGTAATTTTTTTATTATTTATTAAAGAAATAATTCTATTTTACTTAATAGGCTTAGTATATATAGTTAAAAATAAATAGAATCTTTTAATAGTTTTAGTAGTATTTATATTATACCCTATTAAAGGTATAGGTTAGGTTATTAATCTATATTTTATACTTTTAAAGGTTTATAGAGTATATTAATAAGGTAATATTCTTAACCTTTATTTTATCTTTACTATTATTAAATAAAGTATTTAAGGTTTACTTAGCTTTTCCCTTAAATACTTTAGAATTATTATTACCTAGAATATAAAAAAGGTTCTTTTTCTAAGCTTAAAGCTATTAAAGCTTTTATAGCTAAGTAATTTACTTTTTAATAGCCTATACTTCTTTAAATAAATTATAAATATTTAGTATAAAGGTAGTAAGTACCTTTATTATAAAGAAGTTAGTATTTTTATTTTATAATACTATAGCTATTTTTTAGATAATTAATACTATATTATCTTTAAATAGCTATAAAAAAGCTTTAGAATTATTAAAACTAAGGTAGCTAAATAAAGGTAATAGATATATAGTATATTAACTAAAGCTTATTTTCTTTAAGTTATATATAATAATAGCTATACCCTATATAGTTTATAGTAAAGTATAAGTAAGTTATATATATAGCTATTATAGTAAGTTATATATAAGGTTATTGCCTAATGGTTATATACGTGCAAGGCTGTGATGCATGTGCATTATAAGGCTCCTCACATATACTTATAAGCTAATAGTAAGTATTTTTTTTATTCTTTTTTATAAGGGTATTTTTATATTATTCCTATATATTAGTAAGGCTTATACTTATAAGAAATTAGCTACTTAGTTAAACTCTTTTACCTTAGTAGTAATAATTAGTAAGCTTTTTAAGCCTTTAGGTATAGTTATTAATAAAGCTCTTAACCTAATATTTAAGGGTTAAAGCTTTAAGTATTACTTTACTTATATACTAAAGGCCTTTCTATATAAGTAATAATAAAATTTTGCTATATTTATTATATATATTTAAGAGGGCTAATAAGGTATAATTAAATTAATTCTTATAAGGTAGAAGGCTTAGTAAGGTAGCGTTAATATTAGAGCCTAACTTTTATTAATTTTAAAGTAGCTTATTAATAACTAGCATTAAGTTAGGTAGGTAAATACTAGATTTTTTAAAGCCTAAGATAATATTATAATATAAGAAGCTATTAGTAAATACCTTACTAAAGGCCTTTAGAAATTAAAGCCTTATAAAGAATAAATTCCTTTTTAAAAGGGATTACTAAATTACTTATTAGTATAATACTTTAAGAGGTTAAAAGACCCTTATATTAAGGGGTTAAAGAAGGTATATTAAATAAGGTAGAAAGACTATAATAATTATATTAAATTTAATATAATAATTAATAAGCTTATAGCCTATATAGCCTATAAAGCTATTAATAATAAGAAGCCTATATATTTTTTAATTAGGAGAATGCTTATAAGGCTCTTTATATATAACCTAAGGCCTTTCTTTCTTATAAAACTACTTATTATATTTAAACTAATTACTAAAAGACTTTCTACTATATTAAGCCTATATAGAATATACCTAAGACTACTTATTAAAGTTATAAATTTAGTTAAAAGTAATGCTTTAGGTGCTAAAGCTACTTAGAGATTATATAAAGTATATATTATTATTAGTATTAATATTAAACTATCCCTTTATTAAAAAGGTTTAGAATATAAGCTAAGAAGGGATATAATTACTAATAGCATTAGTAAAGGTAATTAATATTAATAACTTATAATTTAATAAATTAAATACTTTAGAGTATTCTTTTTTTAAGGATATAAATATAATAATAACTTATATTTATTTATAAAGGTATTTAAGCTAAATTCTATACTTATCTTTATTTTAATATTTAAATAAGCTAATTCTATAGTTAATAATAGTCTCTTTAAAATAGTAAAAGAATTCCTTAATATATAAAGGGTTAAGGGTTTAGAATACCTTTTTAAATTTATTAATAGCTTTAATAATTATTAATTAAAGCTCTAGGTAGCTTATAAACTAATATAAATACTATATCTTACTTATAGGCTTAAGTAAAGGATTATAATAGCTTTATAATATATTAGTAGCTTTTTTAACTTAGGCTTTAAATACTAAAAAACTACCTTATTATATCTATTAAATATAGGCAATAAGGGTATTATCTTTATTATCTATAATATTTACTAGTCTTTCTCTTTAGTAGCTATAAAGTAAGCTACTAAGGGAATTACTCTTTAATTAAAGTAGCTTCTATATTTCTTAGTTAACTATAGACTTAAATATATTATAAAATTTCACTATTATTTATATAGGAATTTAATAATAGCTAGGAGAGCCTTTAGTTATAATTAGATAGTTCTAAGGCTATAAAAGACTTTATAAGGCCCTTAGGTGTAATTTTAGGCTATAATTAATTACTTTAATTAAGATACCTTATAACTATAGGACTTATATAGTAGTAATAATAGCGGGATTATAATAATAGAGGTCTATAGTAGTAATAGATATAATATTATAGTTTAAATATATAAATTTAGTGTAAAACGCTAAGAAAAAACTAGCTAGCTAGGTGGTTGGATGTCCCGCAAAAATGTGGCTGTCCCGCATTTTTGTGGTCTACTTAGTGGAACACTAAGTAGGTCTACGGGTAGTGGTGGTCAGAGTCGGCTCAGTCTCGTTGTCTCATCTCCCCATCGGTTGTGCCCCATCAGCCCACTCCAGACAACACATCACGTTCAACGCCATCCCCAAACCCGCCCGACGTGGGCTCTTCTGCCCTGCGCCGGTCTCGGTCCCAACTCCGGATTGCAATCTGGTGATGATCTGTTCGAGACGAACACGGCATGCGCGGGAGTTTCCTTTTTTTTTTTTCCCTTTTTTTTCCCCTTTTTGTCGTAAACATAAAAATAAAAATAAAACCCATGGCTCCTGATTCCTCATCCATCTCCTAAAACCCGACCCCTCCCCTTTCCCAATGACGTTATCTGCTCCATTCCCAGGATTCTCATAGACCCCCCCACTGTTCTTCCCTCTCCGGGCTCGTCCAGAGCATAATCAGCCTTTTCGGAAAATCCAGCCTTCAATATCTTCCTCCCCCTTCCCGTTTGCCCTCCCCCACCTCGCGCCCACCACCACCCCTGTGCGAAGAGACTGCGAGGCATCCGACTCAGTCCGTCCAACCAAGCTCCGCCGACTTCGCTGCAAAGCTTGCCACGTCCAAGTAGGCAAGATAAAGTAGGCAAGATACCAGGAACACGCAGTGGGGAAGGACGCGTCGTTTCCAACAAAGCTTCGAAGCTTCGAAGCAGGGGGTGGTCCCGAACTCGGACGGAACTCCCTTGTTCTTCCCGTCCCCATCGCAGCATGACTCCCGTCACGGACTCACGAGGCACGAGTGACACTCCCGATTTCATGCTTATGCATACTCGATAGGGTCTTTTCAGCCTCGCCAATCAGTGACGCAGATCGCATATTGCCAAACTCCCACCCACCACAACCCAAGTAGTCCACGTTTTTTTTTTTTTTTTTTTTTTTTTTTTTCCCTTTTTTCGGAAGGAGAGGGAGAAGAAAGATGCGTGCCTTCTCTGCCTGCAGGGTAGTTACTCGGGACAGGAAAGCACCACGCCATACAACACAAAACATTAAGGAATCGTGTAACTGATGGCTCTCTACGTTTTCTGACCCTTCACCCTTTCCGCATCTACGAACATGGATAGAAGCACATACGCTCGTGACACGTCCATGTTCGCTGACGGGCACCAAGCTTTGCTGTTGACCAAACGTGGCTTGCTACGTGTGAATGAAATGCCCTCTCGCACACACACAAGTCACCGCACTCAGAACACAACATGCCATTTGAGGAATAAAAAAAACCATAGATACCTGGCCACCCTGCATTGAAAATAGATAATGAGTACACTGTACACGTAAGTCTGCAATCACAATCAACTACTGCCATTTTGTTTTTCCGCCACCTGATCCGAGTCTGAGAAATTGCAACCTCGATACAGACTCCGCCGTCCCCTCCCTGAGTTACATGAGCTAAACTTGACCATATTAAACCTGAGTACGCCGTCTTAATCCATGACGAATTTACGAAGCCATGTAGGTGCTGGCATCAACGCCCTCCTTGGGGAACTCACTGTGGACAAGGTCAGAAGAAATTCTTGTTCAGAAGAAGAATGGGCTAAAGAAAAAAAAAAAGGGGGAGGGGGGACAAAA
The DNA here is from genome assembly GCA_018360255.1 of Claviceps maximensis. Lineage (NCBI taxonomy): Eukaryota > Fungi > Ascomycota > Sordariomycetes > Hypocreales > Clavicipitaceae > Claviceps > Claviceps maximensis. The sequence continues at coordinate 27,298 of SRPZ01000091.1, forward strand.
CTCACGGCAAAGCAACCTCGAATCGCTTCTCGATCTCCTTGAGAACCTCCTGGTCCTGGTCTGAGCTGACAAAAGAAACGGCCAGACCCTTGGTACCGAAACGACCGGCACGACCAACACGATGGAGATAGGAGCTAGCATCACCTGGCAGATCGTAGTTGATGGCCAGATTGATACGCTCGATATCGATACCACGTCCAAAGACGTCAGTCGCAACGCAGATTCTCTTCTTGAACTCCTTAAACTCCTTGTAACGTTTGATACTATCGTGTTGTTAGAATCGATTTGACACTGTGCACTTCAAAGAAATGCCCGGAAGAAAAAAAAACTTACCGTTCTTCCTGGCTGACCCCAGAGTGCACAGCGATTGAGGGAAAGTTACATTCCCGCAACAGCTTGTCCAACTCGGTAGCACGGACAGTGCTCTTGACGAAGATGATGACCTGATTAAATTGCAAGTCATCCAGAAGCTCATTGAGCTTTCTGTTTTTCTCCTTCTCCTCGAGTTTAATATAGTACTGCTGCAGACCGTGCAGAGTGAGCTTGGTGTCTTCGTCGACGTAGTGCTCTGTAGGATTCTGCATGAACTTTTTGCAGATAGGCTTAATGGCCTCGGACAAGGTAGCTGAGAACATCATAACCTGCTTCTGGGTAGGCGTCGCACGAAAGACGTCCTGCACGTCGGTACGCATATCTGAACTGATTGTTAGCTTTATTTCATAAGTTGTATATCTCGGATTTCGCATAACTGCTCACCAGGCTGATCGAGCATCTTGTCGCATTCGTCGAGTACGAAAATGCGGACACTGCCTAGGCGCAGAGCCTTCTCACGGACAAGAGCCTTGAGACGACCTGGAGTACCAACGACAATGTGAGGGCAAGTGTCCTTGGTTTTCAAGGTCTCCATATCAGTCTTGATGGGAGTACCGCCGTAGAAAACACCAGTCTTGATGTCAGGCATGTACTTGCTGAATCGGTTGTACTCGTCGCGAATCTGGTAAGCCAGTTCACGAGTGTGACACATGACAACAACCGACACCTCTCCATTGACGGGCTCAACCTGCTGAAGTGTAGCAAGGACAAAGACGGCCGTTTTTCCCAGACCAGATTTGGCCTGGCAGATAATGTCACCACCGAGAAGAGCCTGCGGGATGCAGGTTTGTTGAACTGTCGATCGAGCGGAAGTTAGAGATTTGGTTTTCATCAACAAATAACGATTCATGAATGCAAATGCGTCAAAGTCCCGTCCGTCCATCGTCACAAAAAATGGCAGGCCGACGCGAGATTTTCGAAAGATATTGACCACAAAGGTATGAATCGAAAGTGACGATGGTCGCCATCGGCAGTACAGGTATTTTTTGGAAGATTGTCGTCTGTTTTTCGCAAACAACAAATCTCACGGCATAAAAAAGCTTCCAAAAAAAGATACGTTCTTGTCGATGCCGAACGAATCATAGGCATGATGATGCCTGAGGTGGTCGAGTACAAAAACACGCCCAGCATGTATTCATCTTCCTTGCCAGCTTCCAAGCGTATTCGATCTGAATTCACTGGGAAAGAAGACTCGATGCAATCATTGCGAAAAGCTTCCAGGACAACAGCTTCGCCGCGGTAAGCAAGCGGCCGCCCGCTAACCACGAAAAGAATATAGTACTTGGGACATTTCCAGGATATATTCCACTCATATGCACATCTCAGCATGATGATGCCGTTGCCTGACGGAAACAGCTCAACTCTTCATCTCGGCGGCTTGGCCCGCGTCGGGCGCAGTGTTCGTCGTTGCGATGATGGACGGACGCTTTGTTTGTTTTCTTTTTTTGGAGGGAGGGGAACTGATGACTTATGGTATTATGGATGATTAAAACTAACCCTCCGATGGATGTTCGAAGCCACAGTCGCCGATAGCACGGAGAAGCTCGGGCTTCAGAAGAAAATCACGGAAACCAGTCGAGTGAATACCAACATAGCTACCCTTCTTGTCGACATCAGTAGAAGCAGCGAGGTCGCCCTTCTTGCCGTTGGATCCGGCAGCGGCGGTCTCGTTGGCGCCGATCTCCTCATCGGAGTAATCAATGAGGTCCTCCTCGTGAGACATCTTTGCTGATGTTGACGTAGAGATAAATCGAAAAATAAGATAAAAATAACAGAGGTGGCACAGTGGTGGACAGTGGAAGAAGTCGAAAACTTGTCGTTGATGCAAGAGAAAAAGCGCGATCCTTTGCCGCAGACAAGGAAAGGTCGCTAGGCGATTTGAAGAAAACGCGTAAAGAGTATCCGATTGCAGCCAAGTCTGCAGCCCGGAGATGAAGAGAAAGACGTTGTCACAGAGGCGACGGATGGAAAACCAAGACTGACGGCCTCAATGTCCAAGTAATGTTGACAAAGAGCGGCGCTGGCACAGCTGGGTCTCAGGACGAGGGAGAGAAGAAAGGTAGAAGCCGCGTTTGACAAAGTATGGCCCGTGCATGGTCACGTGCAGCGCACATGCCACGTACGTACAGTGTGAGTTGTCACCCACATCATCCACATTTTTACAAATGCCGTCTTCCATATTCCTGCCTTTGATAATTCCCGTTTGTCTTCCAGCTACTCCTTCGCATCGCAAAGAATTTACATAAAACTATGGCGAAAGCCAAAGGACATCCTGGGGTACAAAACCGAATCATATACTCCAGAGCGTCCTATCTTTACCAAGCAGCCAACTATCTATCCAACTGCGTCGACCATGTTGAAAACGCGCCTCCACCAGCCCCATCAAAGTCGTCCAAGCCGGAGCTCAGCATTCAACACAGACAGCGACAGAGAGCGCTGGAGAACATGTCTCGCATCGTCATGACGGACATGAAGGCCGTTTCGCTGAAAGCACAAATTCGTCAAAGCCCAGCATTGAAGAGAACAGTCTGCAAGTTCTGTGATACGTTGCTGGTGGAAGGCAGATCATGCAGCTCGACGATTGAGAACCTGAGTAAAGGTGGCTGCAAACCATGGGCCGATGTTCTTGTGATGAAGTGCAAGACATGTGGGAATGTCAAGCGATTTCCGGTCGATGCACCGCGACAGAAGCGGAAGAATCTTCGATCTGCTGAGAGAAGTATTCCAGAGAGTCGAGAGCGAGACAAGACTAACGAAGCCAAGGACGATACTTGATCGACGTGACGGGCTTCCTAGGTATTTATTTTTACAGAGAACCAAGAGTGACGAGATAAAAGGGATGCCGGAAGAGTTGTGATATGAAGAGTGTCTGTTGCACTCTCGTGTGTCCATGACCACTTAGACCAGAAAAGCCGACAGGCAGATTCAAACACTACACCCTGAGTATGATGCAGCGGAGGAGATATCAAGGCAGGGACAGATTGATGGCTTCATCGACAGGCCCTTGAACTTTCGATAAATTTATTCCAATCCTGGGAACACAGGATCGAGCAAATTGCTCCTCAAAACCCCTCCATCACACATGGTTATGCATCTTCCCCTTCCCTCATGTTTGTAGATGCGGCAATGATCAAACCCAGGCAGATGATTTTCGAGGGACACATGATATGATGTTCCGCACGAGAAGACTAATGAAGTTAGAATAGACGTAGTCATGACAATGCAAGGCCTGTCACAATACTTTCGATGCGCTCCTTTAAGAATGTTTTCTTTCCCGAAAGGGTTTTTGTTGAAAAAAAAAATTGAATAAAAGATAGGTCCAAGGAAACCGTCAGTCTATCATCATAAATCATAGTAACCCATCCTCGACCCCTTCTCATTCACTCAAGCCGCTCACTTCCCATTCTCATTGATGCTCTCTTCCCCCAAAACCTTGTTCGCCGCCATAAATCTGCAGTACAGCCCAACAAAAGTGCAAGTCAGCGACAGCCTGGAAAGAATGCCGTTCCAAGAATAAAAGTAACACACAACAAGGCGTAAAATAGAGAGACCTCGACAGAAATGAGAAGGGGGGGGGGGAAACAGAGAAAGAAACACTCACAACCCACCATGCCAACTGCCCAAACCCCTCATAGCCTCAGCCTGCACGCTCGTCATGCGCAACAAATTCTCCGTATCCGACAAATTACTCGCCAACTGAGCTAATTGTCCCTGAAGATGCGCCTTGTCATGCCGACAAATAATGGACACGTCAGTAATGTATTGGAAGTGCAAAAAAAAGGAAGGGGGGGGGGGGGGGAAACACGCAGATACAGACGCACGCGTGCAAAACAACACACAGGTGTTTCCTCAACGTACGCAACGACTGGAGAAAGAAAGAAAGAAAGAAAGAAAGAAAGGATAGAAAGGCCAAGGAAATACAACATACGAGTTGTCGGTTCTTGATGACGTTTCCTGCCCCGGGGGCGATGCTCTGACGAGGCATGGTTTGGGTTAGGCCGAAATTCCGGGTAGCCATTTTGTTGTTGTGGAGGGAGTTGGTTTGTTTGTTGGCGACGCTGATGGGGGAAGGTTTCTGGAGGTTTTCAGAAGACGCTTTTCAGAGTACGCTTCCCAAATAACTCTTCGGCAGTGTCAGCCCAGAACCGTTCCACCAATACGCAAGTTGTCAAAAACGGTCCGTTAGATTCAGTGATGGCGTCTGGTCTGGTCAGTCACTGACCAGATGTCCATCTTACGTCCCTACCCAAAGGAAGTTCACAGGTGGAGCCGGGAAGTGTGGAGGTGGGGCCCAGTCATCACACCCTCAGAGCATGTGCGCTTAGAAAAAAGGGGACTGGACTTTTCCAGAAAAGACATCGAGACTGGGAGGAAGTTATACGCGACCTGCTGACCTGTTGGCCTGTTAGACTTGGCCGAGCATAATCATTGAGCATTAAGCATTGAGCATTGGACCATAGCATTGGCTGCGTTGGTCATCACCGCTTCATTTTCACATCGTCATTATAACTTAGTAGTCTACAATCTCGACGTTCATGGCGAAACGATGTTTTTTTTTTCTGCTTTTGCGTTTTGTTCAAATACCTCCTATTCAAGCGTTTGATCCTCGCGAGGCTCACACCCTCCGTCCTCCCTTTTCTAACACTTTCATTAAAGGTGTCTGTCCGCGCCAAATGACCCAATACTTTTCTTTTTTGCCACCTGCTGCGCACTCCCAACTATATCGTACGTCTTTTGCTATCGATCCCGCTCCCATCATCCACAAATTTTGTATCTTCTACCAAGGAAAGAAAAAAAAAAAGACGTAACAATGATTTAGTCCAAGACCAAATATAGCGGGAATAAACATAGGGAAGCAAAGGAGAGAGAAAGAAACATAAAGAAGAAAACACGACAGAAAAATAAAATTAATGCCCTTCCAGCGTCTAAGTTTCAAAAAAAAAAAAAGAGTTTGATGAGCTGCTGAGGCCTGTCCAGTAAGCCTCTGTACATGTGTGTACTACTACCTCCTCCAACAATCTAGCCGGACCCTTCTCTCTTCTTTTGATTGACGTTATGACGACGACTATGCGACGACTATAAGAATTCACCCACAAAATAAAAACGAATGCCTTGTGTTTCCTCTTGGAAGCCGCCAGTAAAGCCCGTACCCGAATTTGTACACTAGAAACAAACTTTTCTTCTCTCCAAAAAAAAAGGGGGAGGTCTCCATGTGTGTCGCTGGCAACAACGATGCCGAGAAAAAATTGTTTTCGGTGCATAGCTTCGAATTTTATTCCTTGTTGCCTGAGGAGGAGGAGGCCCAATTGCTCTTAGTCGACATATATCGGCGCCTTATGACATGCCACATGTGACCCAGTATGAAGAGTTCGCCAAAAGTGTTGGATAATCGATTATGTGCTAGACGCAAGCAAGAATAAGAATTCCGATCCCAATGCAATATTACCTGAAGTTAAGACCCGTCTTGCTTTGTTCCAACATTCCCATGCTTATGTACTAGACTCGAACGAGTCCAATCATACCCTCAAAGCGCCAAGGTTCCCATACTAGTTCAGATTTGACTTGAACTGAAAATTCAATCGTTTTCTTCATTGGGTTCGAACCCCGTCCAGAAAAAAATAAGTTTAGGAAAAAAAAATAAGATATAAGATAGCATACCAGCCTTGTGCATCTGGTTGCGATTGAATAAAGCGTGCGGCATATTTGTTCGAGCGCATTGCCATTCTGTGGTGCTGAAGGACATGTCTTCAATCCGTATTTTGTCAATGGTGAGCATCGTCAGAGGTCGTGAATATTTCCTACGGCCCGAGACCTCCGATATACGATCGATCGCAGCCTTTTCAACGGACTCCAATAGTGGTGGCGTTCTGAAGACTGCTTTGGCTGCTGTGTGCAGACTGTTCCGAGTCGATTTCACCACTGCCCACGCTGGCGCTCGCACTACCAGTCAGACTACGAACATTTCTAGACTTAGGTGGATGGAGGGCGCTCACCCCTACATGTTGCTCTACCTGCTGGGGGCCAATCGAGTTGCCCTGACCTGGCGGGTAGCGAGGAATGGGCTGACGGACGCCGTCTGGTGGTGAGGGCCTCCCGTTCATCGATGGCGCGTAGCCGTTAGGGGGCGAGGGACGACCGCCGCGGATTGGTGGACCGTAGAGATTGCCTGGAGATTGGCTCGCGCGGCGTGGATGTGCACCGTTTGTTGCTGATAAAGGGCCACCGGGACCTGGTCCATATTGAAGATCGTCCAACCTTGAGGCCGTCAGCGAGTTTGCGCGAGATCCACCTCCCATGGCACCTCTATCAACGGCGCCGTATCGATTCGAGGTAAAAGCGAGCATAGGGTCGTCAAGAATGTTGTCGGTCATCGTCGGAAGGTGATTAACCTGGCTGGTACGATTGCGTCCACCAAAGTTGGGTTTAAATCTGCTGCCTCGGGACGGCGGAGGCACGTCCGCATCTGGATTTCGGCGAAATTGGGAGGCAGAAGGGCCAGGAGCCTTGCGATTCTTTCTTGAAGTTACACTCATCATGTCAAAGTTGTCGGGATCAATTGTCGGTGTTGCGGCAGCTGCCATGGGGTCCAAGAAATCGTCGTCGTCGTCGTCGTCATCAAAGACTTGTTGGCTATTTCGCATCGGATGAGGGCCTCGACGGGGGCCAGGCGGGCCAGGCGGGCCACGTCTCATTCGTATTTCTTGCTCACGTAGAGCAAGCTCTCGCTGACGAAGCTGCATCGCCCGCTCTCGCATGGCTATATCCATATCACCGCCCCCTAATGATGGTTCTGAGCCCTCAGGAATCTCATCGTAAAGCACAAGGTGTGAAAACTCCTCCAAGTCGTTGCCGTCCATGGATCCTCGTCGTGATGGCACGCGCGAGCCACCGTTCATTGAAGGGGGATGACGAGGAGCATAGCCATTTGGAGGGCCACCATTCATCTGGGGAGTGGGTCGTCGCATGCCCGGAGGGGGGGGGCCGAAATTTGACGAGTTTCGCGGCCGAGGCTGTCGAGGAGCCGCGCCGTGTCCGTTTGGCATACCGCCCATCGAAGGACGATGGCCAGCTTGGGAAGGGACCCGAGGTTGCGGAGAAGCAGCAGGAGAGCTCGGTGGCATCAGAGTCGGTGGTGGCAGAGCATCACCAGGCTTAGGTCTAGAGCGATTAACAATGTTGAGGTTGTGGAGTATGGCGTAGAGTGTTTCTATCCGTGGAAGGGACACTTTAGATTCGCGAGCTAGGTTGATGGGCGAACCGAGGTACGTCTCGATCTCCATGGGACGTCTCGCTACATAGTCCTGCCACATGATGCTTTCTGGCAGATTCGGTTTAGACATGTCATCCATGGTCCGTTGTTTGAAATCTGGCCCAAACTTGCACCCATTGGCATCGGCAAGCCGCAGCATTTCGTCAATGACATCTGATATCAACTCCTTGACTCCAACCTTCTCAAACAGAGCTGCGTGGTTGGGTGTGTCAAAAAGAACGGAAACTGGATGGAATGCGATCGGTCTGTTGATGAATGATTGGTTTTAGTAAGAGTGGTAAAAATAAACCTCTTCAAAAAATGTGAAAGGCCTTTCTCATCTTTTCCAGCAAAAAAAAAAAAACACTTACCCAATCACTCGTTCGTATTGCTGTTGGCGAATATTCGGGGAGACTTTGCATTCGACTTGCCCGGTGCACAATGTCATGGCTAGAGCTTGAGCCATGTCTTCCTGAATGGCGTGCGGTATGTTGCCATTTCGGTTGGCAGGACCAACCCAGACCTCCGTCGAGCCTTTGTGTTCGAATTCACTTTGACCCAACTGGGTCAATTCGGCACCGGACACCAGCGATAAGACAACGTTTGTGGGAAACCGTTCCTCGAGTGCGGCTTCGACGCCTAATGTATGTGTTGTATTGACGAGAATGCAGGTATGTTGGGGTGTAACAACAGAGTCGATAACGGCAGCGAGATCGTAGACATCAGGAAGTGCTTTTACACAGAGCACAACGTAGTCGAATGCGCCGTCTCGAGCGTGTGCGGCATCTTCAGGATTTCGAACCACTGTATAGCACAAAACCAGTTAGCAAGTGACCCACAAAAACGGCTTGAGCAAGGAAATTGCCAGGAAGAAAAGAGCATACCATGACGAGGCTTAAATCGTTCATTTCCAAAGACAGGTGATCTGGTTAAAAAAAAAGACATTAGCTCGAGAGGTGCTCTCAATTCGAATGGCGATGGAATTTCCACGACTCACTTGAAGGATATTCCGTATTGAGCTACATGCTCATAGCCTGATTTCCAAACCAGGGTTACATCACAGGCGTTTGTCGCTTGAAGCCTCCAGGACAAAAAGGCAGAGACGGGGTTGCCGCCAACTGAGCAAATGTTCATTAGCAGACTATCACTCATCTCGAAAGGAGACTGACGAAGTATCGCGCAGACAGCCTTTCCCAGTGATTTGGACAAGGTGAATGGCACGAGAACAGGAAAAGAGTGACAATGGGAAACGGACGCATAAGATAAAGAATCAAGATTGCGGCAACGCTGAGAACAGGGCCAAAGAATGTGCAATGCTGCATGGCGGACTTGGAACGCTCAGACTGCGCAACGGGGGCAGCGCATTCAGGCGCCAACAAACGGGAAACAAGCAGAGCAATGATAGTGTGCGCCCAGAGCAGGACAACAGCGGGAGGTGGGACAGCATACCTGAAAGAATCCTGAGACGGGGCTGTATGGGTGCCATGGTTTTATCGTGGCCCCCGAGGGGATTGGTGAGCTGGTCGGGATCGAAGGCGCAGCGTTGCAAACGTGCGGGCGATTACGATGGCCCTGGTCACCCTGTTCCACGATGTGAGGGCGGGAGACGGCTGCTGGGATGACAAGACACCGAATTCGATGACGGTTGCTTGGCTGCGTGATGTGAAGGGACAGGCGGGCGGGCGATTGCAACCACAGGCAGAGGCGACCCGTCGCGCGGAGGCGGATGCACAACAGTCTGGGACAATAAGAGAAGAGGGGCGTGTAGACAGACAAAGGAGGGGACGGGAGCGAGAAATGCCGTCTCGGACGAGGAGAGAAAAAAACGCTGGCAGCAAGGCCGGAGATCGTCAGAGGGCGCCGAGCGACGAGCACGGCGATTCGAAGGAGATCGGGGTGTGTGATCTGGAGGATGGAGCAGAGAACGAGCGACGAAGCAGAGCGAATGCGAAAGCTCGGACTGGCACTGAGTGGTTGGCGGCCGGATCAGGGGCAAAGCTTCCCGTGACGACGGTGCTGAGGAAGGACCAGACCAAGGACCAGAGCAAGGACCAGTTGACGGCACCGGGAGCAAATGTGTGACAGCTAAGGACGAAAGTGCCAGTGGCGGTGGTGCTGGTGGGACATGGAAAGATGGCAGTAGACGGGACGGGCGTGGGAGATGATCTGGGGTTTGTAGTCTGGGCTGGTAGGACAAGAAGGAGGTTGAGCCTGGTTGGGCCGGGCCAAGCGCAGCCGCCAGCACACGCCGCACGCACGCACCAAGGCAACCCAAGGCAACGCACGCACCAGAAGGGGGGGACGGTGTCGACGGAGCGCGTGGGCAGTGACTACCTCGAGGAGCCGCGGAAGAGGGGGAGACGGGGAGACGGGGAGGCGAGGCGGCGAGGACGGCGAGATGAGCTGCAGACAAGACGAGGAAGAGGAGAATGCGCGGGAGCAGGACGACGAGGAAGAAAAAAAAAGGACAAAAACAAGGGGAGTCGACAGCGAGAGGGATGGAACAGTGTGTCTGTCCGTCAGCGTGTCGAGAGAAGAGGAGACTGGAAATGCCAGCTCGACAGAAAAGAGAAAAGCCTGATTGATGGTGTGGTGTATGGTCGGCTTTACAATGGAGATGGAGACCCAGCAGGAATGCGGACTGGAAGAAGTGAATGGGCCGGCTCAGCCAAAGGGGACGAAGGACTCAGGAGTACGGAACTGAGCCTGGGACTGGGACGACTGGGATGACTGGGCCGGGCCTGGGTCACTGGGATTGCCTGCTGCATCAACGTGTGTTCAATGTTAGTCGTTGGCCGCAGTGTTGTAGTTGTACAAGCAGTACCGCCAAGAACACGCGGGGTTCGGGGCAGCGAGTACGTACCTGCACCCGCCTGCACCTGCCTGCGCCTGAAGAAGGGTGAGTGGGGGGGGGGGGGGGGGGGATACGCCGGATGGGCGGCAGGCAGGCAGGTTGGCTGGTGGCTGTGCGGGTCTGTCGCCTGGCTCGTAATTTCTCCCGTCCGTCCAGTCTCTCTCGACCACCCGGCTCGTGGCTCGAGACGAGGCGTCTGGTGCAAGCAAGTAGCGAGCCACGAAGCAGCAGTGCGCTGCACCGAGGTTAATGTTCTCAAACTTTGAGAGCCCCGAAACTCCCGATCGGATCTTCTCTGCGGCTGGTCCTTGCTTGCCTGCCTGCCTGCCTGCACGAGAGATGCGCCCCTTGACCCAACTTGCAGGCGAGAAAGGTGCTCAGGCCAATGGGATCTTGCACCGATGGCCAGGGCGGGAGAGATTCTGTCCTTTGAACACGGAAAGGAGATTGCAGAAGACAGCTGCTCATCTGGGCACAAAGCAATCTACATATGTATGTATGTATGTACGTCGAATAGAGTTCAGTCCGCTTCTAAGTAAGAACGCCCAGTTAGCACTCTCTCGAGTCCGCTGTGCCTCGGGGCCCCCCCTTCTGTGAGGTGCCGAGACCTAGGCATGTGGCGCAGGCTAAGAAAAGAAAAATCCTTAGGCCCCGCGTCCGAAACGAACCAGGGTTTGACACTTGACTTGGAATTGACCGCGACCGGCTGACAAGTTTTTTCACCGACCAAACCAGATGCTCGTCCTGAATATTGCCCGAGAGAGAATATATCTGAATGGGTAGCTAGCTTGTCGTGGCAGCGCCATCCTGCTCTTCTTCCAATATGTTGACAAAGCCGTCTGTCTTCGCGCGGCCCACTTACCTCTTGCGCATAAGAATCACAGAACGAACACGAACGAACCTTAATACTCGAGGTGACCAGCAATTGGACTTGATCGACTCAGCGTGGTACCTCAACTTCCACGCTCTGGATCGCAATGTGATTGATAACCGGACAAGCAGGACTGCCACCCAGCGATTAACACCAGTTTCTCTGTGTGTGTGTGTCCACCAGACAGATCAGATTTCAATGCCCCGGATCTCCTCTGTCGTTGTCAGGCTTCTTTCTGTATTCACCACAGTTATTTCTCTCGCGGCTGGCGTTTGCGTGCTTCCATCGGCAGTGAAATGCGTTCTGAATCGTATCGGCAAGGAGCAACCAAGTAAGGCAAATTAACGGCTAGGATGGATGGCCGTGGCGTGGGGCAGTGACGAATGACGCGCAATTGGTGCTTTCGGATCTGGTGCTTCTGAATCAGCACCTCCGCAGGTCGCGCGGCGCAAAGGTCAGGCTCAGACTCAGACTGGCTGCCTGGCAGGTCTGATCGGGGCCGACGAAGCCTGCAGAGCCTGCAGAGCCCGCAGAGATTGTGTGTTGGTCAAGGTCAAGAGAACAAGGACGGACGTCACGTCGTTCCCGGCTCGTGCGGCGGAGAAGGCCCTTTTTTTTTGTTTTCTTCTTCACATCAACAAGGCAGGTGCCGCAAGTATTCAGGAATCAAACATGACAGACAGCAATGCGGCGAGTGAATAAGAATTACCGCCCCTGACCCTGCCGGGCGATGGAGATGCTGCAGGGAAAGACTCAGTCAGGTAAATACGAGGAGTTGGGTACTAGTCAGAGCAGGGCCTCTAGTCGGCACTCGCCTACTCCCTTATTAAGTACCTCCCTCATCAGCAGAGTACCAGACCTGGCAGCTACCCCGCCATCCCGAGGCACATGCAACTTGGTCGACGCTGGTCGTCTGACGGACAAGGCAGGCGTGACCGACCAGCAAGCAGCAGCACAGGCAATTCATCAGGAGAAGAAAGGGAAAAGGGGAAAGCGCAATGCAGACAAAAACATTGGAAATTGGAAACACTAGAAGCAGCCGGCGCAGAGCTGGCAATGCACGGCACGCATTCGCTCCGCCCACGCGGCAATACGGACCACACAACCTGACACCTCTCACATCTTCATACGGCATAGAATGCTGGGTCAATCAACGGTTTGAGCATTTCTCACCGGTCCGGTCCCATCGGGCTAGGACTAGGACACAAGCCTCACGATGTCAACTCCACCGCATAGTGGCACAAATCGAACACTGTTCTAAGCTTTCAAGCCTTGTGCTCCCCAACTTTCGAGTAGGACGGACCGTACATGGAGAGACTCATCCAGGGGGGGGGCAACGACTGTTCGCACAAAGCGTTTTCATCATCTCTTGGCCTTGCCAGCTGGCTCGTCATCCATCCGCGTCAAGGCCTGCACCGAAGCTGGCATCGCTAGTCTGGCACCACAACTACATGGAGTGTATGTACATACTACATACATTCTGCATTCCGGATGCACGGTGGGTTCCATGCCTCATATGGAAACAACTCTACCTCTCTAGGCATCAAGCCATATACTAGGCGCAGTCCATTGCACTCACAAGCTGTGTATATTGGTTCTTGTTATGTCTAGGCTGTCTTGGTTAGCTCGCTCTCACTCTCTGTCTCTGCCCCTCCCTCTCTCTCTCTTCCTTTGTTTTTATATCGTGACAGCACTCCAATCATCTCACGCATTCCCGCCGAGGAATCATGTCGCGAAACGACTGCATTGTTTATTGCCGGTATCTACTTTTGTTTTTAACGAAAAAAAAAAACGAAAAAAAACAGCGCATATCGAATCAGACATGCTGGCACTCGGCCGATTGATGACGAATATCTAGACACTGATACTTACCCGTTCGGAGCTCTCATTATTACCTTATTTAAGAGAAACACAAGTTTCTGCCCTGACCGGAACACAGCATCTGGCAGATATTCCCGGCCTCACTTGCCGACCAGTCATTGATATAGCTGCGGTACAAGCGGACGCATTGGGTTTGTGCCGTGCATCGCGTCGGCTGACAGACAGCTGTCGAGCACGATCACGACGCGTCGTTTATTCGTTTATTTTGTTAGCAGTCACCCAGGGTCAAGTTTGATGACCGTATTGCGTTGCGTGTCCCTGCCGCTGAACAGTCTATGCCTTGTCATATCTGCATAAATAATGGAGACACAGGCCTCTGACACATGCAGGGCACCAATCTGCCCGACTTCTTTCCCACGAAGAGCACGAGTATTCACTCTGTAAGCGGATTGTATCTGAGGGAGCTACTACTATTTAAGTCTCTGTACAAGCTCGGGCGTCTTGCGCAGCCATGAGGAGCAGCAGCAGCAGCAGCAGCAGCAGCATCCATGACTGTAGATCATCGTTGCTGCAGGCACTCGGTATTACCACACTCGTGCCATGGTAGAGTTGTCAACTTTTTTTTTTTGTTTTCGCAAAAAAAAAATGGGCCCACGGGCTCCTCGAATGGCGGTTCGATGTTAACAAACAGCAGGCTGTGTGAGAAGAGACAAAAAGACTTGTCGTATTCACACCAACAAGCCGACTCTCTCGTGGTCGAGTCTTTCGGGTATTCCTGATGAGGAGGACTCCTCATGACATATTGGGAGTCCACAGTTCATCCCTGTCGTGGTTGAGATCCGTCCGACGCCGGACGAACGGCAACGCATGTTATTATGTTCATTGTACATAATATACAAGTATGTTTATACCAGAGGAGGGTCCTTTCGGCCGGCCATCTGGTCTGCAAAGGTGGCTGACAGCACAGTGGCGGCAGCTGCCGTCTTTCCGCCTTGTTCTTTGGTGAAAATGTATGCAGTGACAAGTTTGTGAGGTCTGGCAGGACAATTTTGCACGGATACCCCGCGATAGCAGCATCGGGAGAACAGGACAGTCAGGTACCCAGGTAGTCGGCAATGCACCCACTGCTCCGGTCTGGCCTGGCAGATTTACATAATGTGTAGATTGATGTTGATTTACATTGATGGCTACAGTTGCCCCTGCTGTACCCGCCTTCCTTGGCAACCAACCGAGCGCACGGGCGGGCGAGGGTCTCATCCACGGCTGTTCATAGGGGAATGAATGTGGCAAGGATAAATCTGCTCACTGTTCTTATAAAAATAGGTCACAGTTTCAATGTATGTATTATGTATATATTCAATTTACTTCCGACGTCATGGTTCAAAGGGTGGCGGTATTGCACATCCAATGTTGTGGCTTGTCCGCACGAACAAGCCATGTCTTGTCTGGTCTGGTCAGGTCAGGTCGGTTCAGGTATTATTAGTAGGCCGCACGCTGCTGTGGCGGCTATTCAGGGGTGGTCGACTCCAGAGTGGTGCCAAAGTGCATGCGGGAAATTATTGGGTTGCGTGAGAAGTGAGCACTGTACGCCGCGCCCAAGTACATGGCATAAGGCGAAGACGTCAGTGGCGATGTTGTCCCCCTTCACACCCTGTTTCCCATTCATGTCGAGCCAAGCATTACCAGAAGCCCATCATCCATGGCGAATGCCCCTTTCATATCGGCCTCAGGCCGGGGGGGGGGAAGGGGGCGCCACGGATTGTTGCTCCCAGTTCCTCCAGTGGAATTGCCATCTCGAGTGCTCCTTCCTCCAGACCAGGCGGCTCCACGCGGGCGCGCACGGACTCACCCGCGGGAGTCCCTGAGTCCCTGGTTTAGTCCTTGTTCCCTGTCGGTTGGCTCATGATTCATCATCATCTTGATTCGTCTTGGCTGCGCCACCCTCCTCCTTTTTATTATCCTCGACGGGAGACGGGAGGTGAAACTTGGGCACAGACTCGACGGATTGACGGACAGGTAGACTCAACTCAACCAACTCGGTCGTGCCCAGCCGCCAGCCTCCTGAACAGATGAAGTAGCCGTGTTGTGCTTTCCATGGATCTGTCTGGTGCTCCGCTGGCCGTCCGATTCATGTTGTCGGTGCAAAGGATCTGGATACAACCAACCACTCACTCGCTCGCTCTCTACTCGACAGCTCCATGAAAACTGAAAGCCACATGTCAGGAAAAGAGACGGAGGGAGCAAGTCGAGCTCAGCAGTGACACGCACATGCGATGTGGGTGATTTGATCGTGTCTCCCCCTCCCTCCCTACCTGGAGTGCCATGTGGCCGGCCAAAGAACATGTGTTTGGAACAAGGAATAGAGGCCTTCCTGTAATGTACGAGTAGACAGACGACAAACGAAATGCGTGCCTATGTCTGTATTTGGCAATTGGATTCTGCCACCCTCCTTGGAGTAAGATGGAGGGGTCCACACCCGTAGGCCCTTATCCTGAGCGTTGAAGACAGTGAGATGGATGGTCATATGCGATAGTCACAGAGCGGGTGAGTATCCGATGGGACGATTTCACCTCTGGAAGCATTGAGAAACGAATTTTGATATGATGTTTTGGAAAAAACTAAAAAAAAAAGACTCTAATAATAATAATAATAATAATAAAATGGGCATGCATATGCAAATTATGGCTCCAGAGTCGAGGGTTCATCGTTGGGCACTTGTTCATAAAACATGTCAAGCACAGACGAATATGACACCAGACTGATTGATACCTGATTTAGTGCACCAAGAAACAAGACCCAGAATTCTCTGCGGCCCACGGTGGTTTTGGCAGATTTGACACCAAGTACATCCAGTGGCTGCCGTGGCATCCAAAACATTGATGGAATATTCCTTGTTCATTCTCTCAAATTGTCTCGACTTGTTTCTCACGACGCGGACGATTTACACTGTGTCTTTTGCAGGGATGTACTTACATCACCCGCCCAACGCCTCGCCTGCTCGGGCCAAGGAGGCATCAGGAGTGACTATCGTGGATATTTCTGCAGTAGCAAATGGTCCCCCTGATGCCTGATGGGTCGCCGTATACTGCATTGTATCCTCCCTCCCCCGCGACTGTCCATCGTCGGCGGAAAGCGGAAAGCAGCAAGACAGCCAGCACTTGGAGCATCTTGCGGCTTGGTAGGTAATGGAGGCCTTTTTCCCGTCCTTTTTTTTTTATGCGGGGCTTGGGCTACGAACTCGTAGATGCACAGCACAGGTATTCGGGACGAGAACAACCCCCCCTCCCTTTCACCAACACGCCCGAATTCCGAAAGACGTCACACTACGTGATGTCCGGTACCATGAAAGCTTTTCGGAAATGCCCTTCCGAGATGGGTCTAGGGGAGGTTGTCAGTCCGGGTCCGGTCGCACGCAGTGCTGTCTGTCTGTCAGGCAGTCAGCGAGAATATGACAATGGATTTTTTTTTGTTTTTTAAAATTCGTCCGGCACGTTTTTTTGGGTGAAGCATGGCGTTGAGGCGGACGACAGAAGAAAAAAAAAACACCATTCAAATATTGAAACATCCTTTTTCTTTTGCGGCAGCCTGTCTGCCTTTCAGCTGGGCATGGTCTAATTTGCCCTCATGCAGTCTTGGCTGTATGTCTTGCTGTGTGGACACGGGCGTTGGATTGGACCATTGCATGTGTGTATATGTACATACATTCATTCATACACATGTACATACATATGCATGTACATACACATATACCATGCGCATACCCCAGGATATTTTCCCCAGTGGCATATGGCATACTGCTAGGATGGCCTTGGCAGTACCGTTCCGTGTCTTGCGCAGTAGCAACGTACATAGTGTACATGAATCAAGTGTATGAGTGCCAGCGTCAGCTCGTCCCTCTCGCAACAACAAACAGCCGATCCTTCGTATTCGAGTCGGCTGATGCAAATACTCGGGAAGACGATTAGATCTCGAGGATGATTGTGGTTTTATTCTTGCTTCCCCTTGATGTGTCGCCGTGGTGGGTCAATTCTGAGTAACCCTTATTTTTATTTTAATCTTTTGATCTTTTTTTCTTTTCTCGAATTCTCTATTTTTCTTCATCATCATCATCTTCTTCTTCTTCATTATCCTTTTTTTTTTTTAAAAAAAAAACGGAATCAGCCAAGTGTGCCGAGTATCCCAGCCTCGCATCGTACGTGGTGGCGAAGCGGCGAGGATCTGTGTCATTTTCTTCTTCTCGTTCTTTCGACATCTACGTGATATCCTTCTGCCCTTGAACTGAATGATGATAATAAACCCCCCACTTTTCTTCTTTTTTTTTTTCTGTGATACCATAAATTATGTATATATATATATTTTATTCATTTGAAAATAAACAACCACCATACTGCGGTCCCAAAATAGGAAGACGAGGAAGCAAAAGCGTAGATGACGCGGAAATGAGCTGTTCTTGATGTCCTCCTTTCTTCTTCTTACTTTTTCGCTGTCAGTGATGTGTTTTTCATAATCCTCTTCTTCATCATGTGGAGCAAAGAGCGAGAAAAGTCCTTATCATGTACGTCGGGATTAAAACAGAAAATCAAGTGTTCGTGTACGAAATAGGCTCGCGGGAGAGAGATTATGCTTGACCATACGAGGATCGACTGACGGTGATGCAAAGTGTGACGTGAGCAAAGCCAGACTCATGTCGTGACACCTTTTGCGAAAGAGAGGGGGGGGGGGGGGGGGGTATTCGTCTTTTTTTTATCAGTGTATAGTGATACAACAAAAGATGTGAGATAATGATGCAATAGGTTCGTCGTGAACGAGCGTAGTATTCTGATATCTCCATGTCGGACGTTGATGCGCTGGAGGGCGGGCTTGGCGGATCTGGGATTCGTCGTCGGACCGGGACGATTTTGGAAGGAAAGCAAGAAGAAGAAAGGAGAGTGGGAGAGTGGGAGCGTGGGGAGGGGGGGAGATTGATGTTTGTGGCGAGCTACTGCGTGTGTTTGCTCTGGGGATTACAGAAATAAAAACTAAAATAACTTGCTAGGAGCTACGATATTGTATCCAGCAATGTGTTTGGATGGAGAGCATGTCGATGGGCGATTTCATCTTCACATGATCTGGGCTATATACATATGTATGTATGTATGTATATAGCCCCATTTATCTAAGAGCATCATGATCATGTTTCATTGAGTTTCAAGGTCTTGGCGCTATTTGTGGCTTGTTTTTGTGCTTACAACCAATGGCATGAATAGAGACACGTGTATTGCCACCTGTTATGACACGGGATTTCACCTGGCATCGCGGACAAGACCATGTATTTTCCGAACCACATTGTTTGATAGTACTTGTGCATAGTGTAGCTGTCCTTTGACATTTTATTAAGAAAAGGAACATGGAATTGGATAAGACGCGGTCCGAATTAAAACTGGTGGCTCCCTCAAGAACTCACTCTATAAAAGTAGTGTAGACAATAGTTATCATCAACACTCAGGACCCAGGAGTAAATAACCCGGTTAAAAGACATATGCACCAAGCAATCGCTTTCACATTATGCTCTGGGGTCTCTTCTACGCACTACCCCAGAAATTACAAGGAACTGGCGAGAGACATTCGCATGACCATTCTCCGACTCCCGGGTATTGAACGAATCTTTGCAAGAGGCTATGTAGGTTAGATTCTCGCCAACATGAGATGGGACCTGAGCAAGCATGCCGTGGAGACGACGACAAACATCATCTCCTACTACCTGTCCCTTGACCGCTCGCTTTCTCTGCAATTCGTGACCAGCGAGTCGTCTGTAGAATGCACCGTCATGACACGACAGACGATGAATGACGGTGTACGGTATCAAGGGTGTGTCTCCATCTTACACAACAGCAGAGAATGTTGTTTCTACAAATCCACCTCTGTAAGCTATGAGTCAGTTCTGCTGAGAAATCAGAAATCTTGATTTCAAGGTCTCAATGTGAAAATATCTGAGCACGACACGGTACATGCTGATAGATTTACCAAGAAGAGAGAATGCAATCGGATAAAAGAAATAGCGTCAATAGATGCAGTCAAAATAGTTTGCAAGCATCTGCCATCGAACGCGTCCTAGCACTCACGCCTTTTGTCATATAATTGTGGCGAACATCATGAACAAACACGGAACCAAGACAATGCTTCGATATATATGTTGCGTCTGTTTCTGTGAATTCTATACTCGCCTTGGCGTGTTTTTCATGAGCTTTGGTCCTGACGAGCGCCCTCGATCTCGACACAGTGGCAGCAGACGGGACTGGGATTTCGATCTGGAGACTAGAGAGAACTCGTTGAGGCTTCATCACATGAAGAGCGGTCAGCAGGTTCAGCAAGCTCAAGTTGGCCGTTCAAATAAGAAATCCATCCTATTCACACAAGACGGAAAACTCTTCCGTTTCGTGCTGTCGAGTGGCTGCCGGGACACAACATACACAGCAACACCGACGCGTGTTCTCATTGTCGTGATTGTCTAATAACCGAGTTCTTGAGCCGGAACACATCAGGAAGGGATAAGTCGAACTCGAGACGTTATGCAATGGGAGTGCTCGTTGTCTTGGAAGAGAATTAGCGCAATGTCTGGATATTTGGCGACCAGCCTCCAATTTGAGAAGCACATGCAACCATTTTGGTTACCAGAGTGATCCAGAGTGATATATGTGCAGGCAATTGACCCCAGTCTATAACAGACAGGGGATTCACATACATATACTGGAGTCGTGGTATGAAAACAACGGAGTGGAATCGAATTCCAGAGGGGCCGAATTACACAGGGGCAACCGAATTTTCAAATTGCGTCAACTTGGCCACGTCAGTAGCTAGCAGACTCAGTTTGAGTTGCGGCGTGCAATTCTCAATGTACTGTATATAGAGCTCGCCTCAATAGTGGTCGGGCCGCATATCGTGCCAGATGTATTTGCATCCGGCCAACGTATCAGCAAATGTGTCATGAGTTCAACCATGTTCTGCGGGCTCGTTGAAAACGTTTTCAAAAAGGAAATTGTTCTGCACAAATAGTGAAAAAAATGCCGATGAGATGTTTCGCCATGTTTTATGAGAACATGACATTGAAAAAGGCACACACTGTCTAGCCAAGATTGCCGAAACCCCAGATCCATTTTGGCCTTCCCGAAACTGTCCAGAAGAAATGTTAATTCTCAGAGGCGACTAAAAAACAAGACCAGAAAGTATGAAACAAACCACAAAAGTCCTTATAGTTCCAGACAAAAATGTACAGTGAAGATGCAGGAATGTCGTGGTACTAATGTTAGAGTCCAGAGTGGCAATACAAAAGTTCCGGACTAAGAAGCGGCACAGGGTCATTCAAGACGCAGTTCGCTAGCGTACTGAAGGAAGTGAACCGAAGACAGAAAGCGAGATCACCTTGACGTATTCGGTCCAGGGGCAACACATAGTCAGGCGATAGCGCTCTTCTCTCTCGATGACCCGAATCAAAACGTATGGGTCGTTTTTCTGAAGTTAATGGCAACAGAGTGACCCGATCCTGAGCATCGTTGCCTTGAGCGATCGGTCTGATAGTGGCACCATGAAGGCCATCAAATATATGCTTTCGATCAATAGCAAGTGCTGACGTTGCTATCTGTGTGTCCATACATGCTTCAAGTGTTTTTCGGAGGCCAGGCGTTGGAGCCTCATCTTTCGAGAGCATCGAATTTTCGGCCGAGTGGTCGGCAGTGTGTGTCCTTTTAGTTGAACGTATCTTCCATGGCAATTTCGCCTAACGGAAGCTCTCAGGCCGATCGAAGCCTCGGTCGGCAGACCCCTGTCTTGTGTGGTATTCATCCAAAATCCAAAGGAGATTTAGTCACGATGCGGCAGCTCTGCTCCACATTCCCCGCGCGCGACGGCGGATCAGCGCCACACTTGGAGCAACCGGGCCAGACTAGAGTGACCGAGTGAGAACATTGAAGTCTGAAAACATTGAGAGCTGGAAGCTGGAAGCTGGAAGCTGGGAGCATGGCGTCGATGTCGGCGTCCACGCGCGATTCTAATGTGCCAGGTCAAGACTGGGCTGGGGCGCCATGCTACCACCTTTCGGGAAGAGGAGCAAGATGATTGGATCCTGCACCCTCAGGCAGGTGCGAACCCCGGCGAAACAGGGAACTCGCAGCACGAGGCAGGCACGACAAGGACGCGGTCTTTTTTGCTTCTCTGAGGACATGTACATTGTACAAGCAGACAAAAGGACCTGGCCAAAGTGGAAAGTGGAAAGTGGCTGGGACTGAGGGACTGACGTCGACTGCCCATTCTGAAGACCCTTGTCGTCTTTCGTCGTCCTGCTCCGGCGCACGCACCGAGTCCATTATCTCTTCTTGCTCTAGATGCCTCCAGGCTCTCCCCGCAGATGAGCCTGCATGTCCGCTCCTCGAGATTTGCGTAGAGTCTCCATCACCACGAATCAAACAGAAGGAAAAGAAGAAAAATAAGAAGAAAAAAAAGCTGCCGCCGTTGTTGGACCCCGTCTTCCGGTGAAAAAAACTCGCGGCGACTGGTGCATAGTGCGACGAGTGGGAGCCAAATGTCTAGGGCGACAAAATAGACGGAAATACCTCGACAAGGAAGTCAGTTGTGACCGCCGATGTCAAAGTTACTCAAAACCTTCTCTTTATCGACCAACGAACAGTCAATCCATAACCACGTCACTTTGTTGGCCGTCTCCTCATATGGAGAGCACTTCAAGAATGCCTACAATGCTTCCCTCCATCTTTCGCAAGCGCCATGAGGTTGAAGAAATTATTCCCTTCCCTGAGCAGCTAGAAGGCAACTCATCGAGTGTTGATCACCTCAAACACCTTGCTGCTTTCGAAAAGGCACACAAGTTGGACCCCAACTTGCCTATTGATGAGTTGAACGACGTTGACGCCGCGCTTGCCACCGGCAATGCTGAGAAGGGTATCGAAATCGAGCATGCCCTTATGGAAGACAACAGTCCGTATCCAGAGGTAGGTTAGCCTTGGCTCGTTCTCCTCCATTTATGCTGTACGTTGAGAAGCAGGAAGCAAGAAGCAAGAGACAGAAAGCTTCTTGCGCACAATGGATGGAGCTTGATGACTAGCGCGCAATATGTCATGGCAATTACAATTCTCCAATTTCATATAGCCTCATATTGTTCGACTTGAATCTCTATTCTTACAGCACACCTCCGACTCTACAAGACAAATTGTCTTAACATTGATGTGGCAGGTTCGGGCTGTTGTACGAAACTACGACGTCGATATACCTGCCAACACTCTCCGAGCCTGGATAATTGGCTTGGTCCTTTGCACGATTGGTTCCGGCGTCAACATGCTCTTCTCTTTGCGGAACCCTACCGTTGCAATCACAACCTATGTGGTTCAGCTGATCGCCTATCCTATTGGCCGTGGATGGGATATGATAATGCCAGACAGGGTTTGGAATGTTTGCGGCGTAAAGTTCAACTTGCGACCAGGAAAATTCAACTTTAAGGAGCACGTCGTCATTGTTGCCATGTCTAATGTAAGTTATTAACGAAAGTCATGGATGTTAAACACCCGCTCCTCTTTCTTTCCTTTTGAGAGCCGGAAAAGGGCACTAGACAAATCAATGACTGACAATTTCATCGTCCAGGCTGCTTATGGTGGCGGCGCTC
The DNA here is from genome assembly GCA_018360255.1 of Claviceps maximensis. NCBI lineage: Eukaryota > Fungi > Ascomycota > Sordariomycetes > Hypocreales > Clavicipitaceae > Claviceps > Claviceps maximensis. The sequence goes on from SRPZ01000091.1 coordinate 50,111, forward strand.
TATATGCAACCGATGTCCTGTTGACGCAAAGAATTTTTTACAAGCATGAGTTTGGACTTGCTTTTCAACTTCTCTTCGGCATCACAACACTTTGCACTGGGTATGGCATGGCTGGTCTTGCTCGACGCTTTCTTGTCTGGCCCGCAGCTATGATATGGCCGGCTGATTTAGTCAATTGCGCCTTGTTTTACACGTTGCATGACCATTCTCGATCAGACCCGTCCAAGACGAATGGCTGGACCATTGGCCGTTATAAACTCTTCTTCATAGTTGGAAGTGCCTCCTTTGTCTGGTATTGGTTTCCAGGCTGGATTTTCAAAGCCTTGTCCTACTTTGCAATGGCCTGTTGGATTGCCCCGAACAACGTGGCTGTCAACAAAATCTTTGGCCCGAATCATGGATACGGCTTGATTCCTATAACTTTTGACTGGACAGTGGTCACAGGCTTTATTGGATCTCCTCTTATTCCTCCCTTTTACGCTATCGTGAACGTGCTAGGCGGCATCATTTTCTTTTTCGTCGTTGTTTCAATGGGAGTCCATTTCAGCGGTACTTGGTACGCCGATTACATGCCTGTACAGTCGTCAGAAGCCTACGACAACACGGGTCAGGCTTACAATGTGTCACGTATCATGGACAGCAACTTCAACTTTAATGAGACTGCATACAAGGCATACTCGCCCCTCTACTTGTCGACTCAATTCGCGCTGGCGTATGGACTATCTTTTGCTTCCATGTCGGCTGTCATCGTCCACGTGGCACTCTATCATGGCAAGGATATTTGGAGACAATTCAGGATGGCTCGGCATCAAGAGGACGATGTTCATATGCGATTGATGAAGAAGTATCGCGACGCTGAGGATTGGTGGTATGCTGGTAAGTTTTCCAACTTGCATGCTTGTGCTTGAAACGTTGGAAAGGGGTGGAATAGCATCTACTCACGTATCAGAGGATTGACCTGTTGTGTTTAGCTTTGTTCATCGTCATGGTTGGAATATCCTTCGGAGTCGTCACTGGCTGGCCGACCGGCTTTCCCGCATGGGCCTTTGTCATTTGCTTGCTGCTCCCCATTATCTGGCTCATTCCCATTGGACTTATCCAGGGTATTTCGAACATTCAACTTGGACTGAACGTGCTCACGGAATTTATCATCGGATACATGGTTCCCGGAAAACCGATGACCATGATGATGTTCAAAAATTACGGCTACATTTCCATGTCACAAGCCTTGTACTTTGCACAGGATCTCAAGCTCGGCCACTACATGAAGGTTCCTCCCCGTGTCATGTTTTCATCCCAACTGATTGCCTCAATCTGGTCAGCCATTGTTCAAATCGGAGTGATGAACTGGGCTTTGGCCAGGATCCCTGACGTTTGCAGCGAGACGCAAAAGGACAACTACAGCTGCCCGGGCGGGCATGTTTACTACACTGCATCCGTGATTTGGGGAGCCATTGGCCCTGCTCGTATCTTTAGCCACGGTGCTATTTATGCAAGCCTCCAATGGTTCTGGCTCGTTGGCGCCGCGACTCCCATTCTGACATGGCTGCTTGCTAGACGATGGCCCAAGTCCTTCTGGCGATATGTTTGCACGCCCGTTGTGTACGGTGGGACTGGTCTCCTGCCCCCCGCTACCGTCCACATCTTCCTTTGCTGGGGTATCGTTGGCATTGTATTCAACTACTTTATTAAGCGCCGCTACACTGGGTGGTGGCTTCAGTACAATTATATTGTCTCTGCCGCTCTAGACTGCGGATTGATCATTAGCACCCTCGTCATTTTCTTCGCTCTATACATGACGAACGCATCTGCTCCTTCATGGTGGGGCAACGACGGTATGACAAACACGTTCGATTGGCATGCCGAGGCAGTATCAAGACATGTCGCTCCAGGTGAAACTTTTGGACCTACAATATTCCCATGATGCGTTAAGATGGAGGCGCTTAATTGTAAGGTGACTGACTGGCTTTGCCCTGCTTTCTTGATTTTTTTCACCTTTTGTCTCTCGAATTTGAAAATCATGGGAATGCTGGGATCGCGGAGCAAGACTAAGATAGTGTCTTTTTATTTTATTTTTCAAGCACGGGGTTTGTTATGGCTTGCTTTTTTTTCCCACTCTTGTTATTGTGCTGCACATTCTTGCCAATATTGTGCAGATTCTACGCCATAAGAACCTCTATCTTGTGTTAGGATAGGAGTCGAGAATTTGGAAGTATAGAACATGATTGAACTGGTTATGCTGCACTGGGGGCAAGGTTTGTCCGCGGATATTTAATTGATGAGCCATGCATTGGAAACGATGCCGCGCGTGTTTGGCATGGATTGATTGAGCCTTGTGCGGTCGTGAAAAAATCCTTGCCCATTTACACTGACTGACCCGTGCGCTCCTGTGAATTTACTTGAAACGGTTTGCGAGTGAATGCGAACATTTGCATGTGATTTTTAGTGTAATCCGTACAAAGTTCCTCCGCTGCACATCTGTTTGAATTCATTCATTTCATTCCATCGTTGTCACTTTTTGCTCCACTCGGCCAGCCGTGGAGCGGAAAGCTCAGTCACGTGCAAGCTCTGGCAAGGGTACCATCACATGACCTTGACCCCTGCTGAGCCCACCAATCAACCCAATTGTGCACACCACTCGAGGCGAATTAGGGCTTAGCAGTGCAAACGCTCGGCTCCTTGCAACTCGACACTCCACCGAAAAAAGCCCTCTCTGCCCATTCGAGAATCTCCCCGATCGTCATTCAACTACAGGTCAAACCACCACCGCCAAAATGAGTATGTCCACGCTTTCCTATCCGCGAATTTCGAACTCTCATAGAGGGAGAGACGTGCTACAATTTGCTACGTGACTTAGCATATTGTCGTGCTGGGGGGATTTTAGTTTACTGACGCGATTGGCCGTGTAGCAAAGGGTACCTCCAGTTTCGGTAAACGTCACAACAAGACGCACACCTTGTGCCGACGATGCGGTTAGTACTAATTTCCGACTTTTGCGAATGTCGTGGTTGCGAGAAAAGAGGAGGAAGGCGGCTCGGGCGTGTGTTTGTCGGCAGCCTTATAAATATGAGGAGGCCTGAAGAAGAGGACTACGGAAGAGTTTGGATAGAATGAGGAGTGTTTGCGAGGAATGGTTATGGCCGAGAAGAGGCTTATATTGGTCATATTGGTCGAGATGACGGAGACGGGAAAGGCAGCATGGCACGCGCGCAAGAGAATTGTCGGCAATGGTGAATTGGTGTGCTAACTAGGTCGAAAACTCAGGTCGTCGCTCTCTGCACATCCAGAAGCACGAGTGCTCCTCCTGCGGATATCCCTCCGCTAAGACCCGCAAGTGTACGTTGATTTTCCTTGCAAGCTCGCTGCCCTGAATTCTTTTTCTACACGACGAGAGGACCGTTTACTTTCGACCACCGATCTTCCGGATGCTGGGTCGCTCGTGCAACAATAACGTCAACAACATCAACACCAACACGGCATCGACACAAATACCGAAAAAAAGATGGAACATGGCCTCACCAATTACACAAATCATCCGAACAAGAAGAACAAGAAACCAACTAACACGTGTAAAATAACCCACAGACAACTGGAGCGAGAAGGCCAAGCGAAGAAAGACCGTTGGCACCGGCCGCTGCCGCTATCTCAAGGATGTATCGCGCCGATTCAAGAATGGATTCCAGACTGGTGCTCCCAAGGGGGCTCGCGGCCCAACCACCAAGTCGGAGTAGAACGTTATTTTTTCTTTCCTGAATGAAAACCTCTTTGTTTCTTATTTCTTAGTTCATAACTAGAATTCCGTCCATGATTTGTGGGGAGGTCGGCAAACAAAAAAAAAGAAGAAAATAAACATGAACGTGATGACTTTGGGACCGCAAAAGACTTTTTTTTTCCCTCTCCTCGACAAACGACGGTTGCTCTTTCCTGTGTGTGTTTCCTGGACGTTTCAACGCCGACTGTGGCTTGCCATTGGGGAAATGATCAGGCCTACTTTGTCAAATTTGGAACGAAATGGAGGGAACGCAAAAAGCGGTTGAATCCCATTTAAAAAAAAGGTCAAAAGAACATGCCCCATCTACTTCGAACGTGGTTCGTGACGGGGTGAAGCACACGCGATAATCATGTGATGCTCGTATTCACTAAAAGGAGAGCACACGGCGCCATTAGGAAAAAGAGAAAGGAGACGGCTCGTCGCCTGGCATGCCCTTCGTCGTGTCCCTGCTACTGCTTTTCGGTCGGACCTGCGCCGCGCCTCAGTGTAAACGAGACATGCAAGAACACACAAGTATCTCTGAAAACGTGGCTGGTTCTATTCTTTGCCCTCTCAATCCCCCTGCTCCCCCCTACTCTATTCGTCCTGCAAAGGGGGACGGACACTGGACAGATACTCTCGCCTTCCTTTTTTGTTTTTTTACCCTCCTCCTTTTATGCCTGTTCAGAGAAGTGTGTAGGGCCAAAGAAACGAAGAGGGCTTATCGATTCTTGATATCGGCTGTCCGTGTGTGAATGCGTGCCATGGCCGGGTCTACTGTTGTGCTGTAAATGTCTTGTGCGAGGAAGGATCCGTCAGGCAGGGCGGCTGATGGGCAATAGCATGTGTGCTTGTTTTTTTTATAGCTCCGTCGACGGTGTTGGGAGTGGTGCTTTACATGACATTTAGAGGCCGCGGGTACGGGCACGGGCATCACTACTCTTGGCAATGGTGATAAATCGTCATATCCCACCTCGCATATCATAGAACAGCCCTCTGGCCAGTTCTGGCCCTTCTTGAACCAAAACCATCTACCAGTATAGCTCTCCCATCTTCCTCACCACCACACTTCAAGATATCCAAATCCACCCACCACCATCAGCACTCTCAAGTCCCCCTCTCAAACACCCTCACGCCTCCGTCCCCCGAAACATAGTACAAATACTCGGCGTCCGCCGTCCCGCCATTGCCTTTGCCGCCACCTGTGATCCTCATCACTCCGCTCACATCACGCGCCGTTCCTGTATCCAACAATCGCAGGGCCATGACCCGATACGCCTCATGCGCGAGAGACAGCGCGAAAGCCGCGTGCTCCTTTTCCAACGTCGTGGTCTGCGCGTGCAGCAGAGGGTCGTCTGCTGAGACGGTGAGGATTGTAGCATGGACTTTCTGCGGTGCGTGTGAGTTTTCAATGCTTTGTTTTGAAGGAGATGCAATAGAGCCCGGGGAGGGGCGTAAACAACTCAAATACAAAACATGCAGAATAAGATGAAAAGATGATTTCTAAAGCGGAAGAACGACATAAGGAGAGGAAGCCAGATAAAAAAGGAAGAAAAAGAAACATACCTCTCTTAGCCCTAACAGCATATCCATCACCTCCACGGCGCCCGCCTCCCCCAGTGCCAACCAAGCATCCATCTGGTCTAAAACCAAGACGACTCTGCCCTCACTGGCCCGCGCGCTGGCCTCCGCAATCGCATCCTCAAGCCCCTTCCGCACATTCTCTACCGCCGTCCCGCGAAGGAGATGGTCCCTCGCGGCGGGGCTACCCGCGGGAAGCTGCGTGTCGGGCAGGCACAGAGCGGTGAGGCCGTCGACGAAGATGAACTTGTTGTTGTTGAGAAGATTGAGGGCCTACGAAAGTATTGGTAAGCATAGGTAAAGTGAGAAGGATAGGTGAACAGGAATGGCTGCTGTTTTATTCACTTGTAGTTAAATCAGGTCCGTGAAGGAGGGAAACGTGGCAGCCGCTTCTTGATAACGAAGAGGGAGCATGGCTTTGTGGACGGGGAGAAGAAGAAGAAGAAAAGGGGGGATGGTCTCAAAGGAACAGAATAAGAAGAGCCGAGTTTAGCAAAACAAGCACCGCTTAGTGACAAACAGGGAATATAGTCTGTACATCCAGAAAGAAAAAGAAAAGAAAAAAAAGAAATATGTAATCGAACAAGAGTCTATGGCAAGAAGGAAGAGGGCAGATATGAAAAGGTGTAAAGTAAAATAAGTAAACATGGCTACTTTTCTACTGAGACGAAACGGAAAAAAAGAATAGAATATATCTTCGAATAAGATTTATTTTCATCTCCATTTCTTTCTTTCTTTGTTTCTTTGTTAAGACAACGGATGAAATACAATAAATATAATGTGATTTAGAATAAATCATTCTTCGTCCTTCTCTTCCTCCCTTTCTGATTCATTTTCCCAAATAAAAGGAGCAGAAAAGTTTACTCGAAAGCAAAGAAAAAGGAGGGAAATCATGGAGGGATATATGAAAAGTAGAGATGGAAACCCCGAGAACCCTCACTCATCTCGGCGCCACATTCTAATACAAAGGGCGAATATGCAAGACAAGACTCCATAATAATAAATGTGTGTATACAAGTATGGAAAAAGAAGAATCAAGAAAAAAAAAAGGTCTATAAAGGAGTCCATCGTGGGATGTAGTCAAGTAGGGCAAGAAAGGGGAGAACAGGAGAAGAGGGGTGGGGATGAATAGAAAGAGATTATTAATTCATAAGAACTTGAATAAAACAAAAAAAAAGGGGGGGTAAAAGGGAAAGGGGAAAAGGGAAAGATAAGAAGAGAATGAAAAAAAAAACCCACCATCTTCCCCCCCCCTTCCCTCCAAAACGTCCCATCCCTCAAAAAACTACACAACACAACCGTAGTCTCTGCACGCGCAAGCTCATCCGCATCCGCATCCGCATGAGCATCCGCATTCGCATGAGCACCCAACGCATCACCCACATGAGACGTCCGCCCCCCCAGAAGAGCATACACCCACCGCAGGACAAGCCAATTCGAGCTCGCGCCCAGGACGTTGGTAAGCAGGACGAGGCTGTTTTGCGGGGGGTACGCGAGATATGGTTCCAGGAGGGGAGGGAGGGGTGTTCGGGCTGAGCATGAGGCGGATGAGGTCATTGGGGCGTGATGGCGTGATTGTCGTGTGATTGTTTTTGCTTCTGTCTAGACTGGTGGGTGGGATGTATTTTTTTTTTGCAGACTGAGTTGGGTGTGATTTTTCTTTTTTGGAAACTGGTGGTTGGGTGTGATTCTTTTGCGAAACCGATGGTCGTAGGATGATCGTTGTACGACGAGGGGTGGGATGCGATAGGACGCGATGGTGGGGAACGAGGAGGAAAAAGAAAGAGTAAAGCGTTTATCGTGTAGGGTATGATCCGAGATGCCAGTCTCGTCTTGGGAGAAGTGGCACATGGGGTTGCAAGCAGGGAGAGATAAAACTCTGGCTAGCTATTCAGGCCCATCCGAACCATCATGGTGTTCAAAGCAGGCGATGGAGACCAGGCAGGTCGTCATAGTGGAGCAAAACCATCACGGGCCACTTTCATTGGTCAACACTGAACAACCACATAACCAAGAACCAATAACCGATTACACACAAGTCTCTTCATATCTATACCATATCAAAGTCTTCCAATTACCATTAACTCGTCGTACTCTCATGCCAACGTCCCATCGACCTCTAAGCTCTATGTAATGCATGCAATGCCATGATCTCCTCACCAACAGCGGTCAACGCCAGACACCTTGGTATCACCCAAATCTTCAACTTGTCCATGACAGGAATGAGGGAGGGGTAGTAATATGTAACAAACCAAAAAAGTCCTTTTTTTATAAAAAAAAAAAAAAAGGTAAAGATAAAAAGATGAAAAGAATCTCAGAATCATGTACAGTAACCCAGGCAATCCAATACCCTATGAGTGGGCATAATACTCAAAACTTTTCCATGAGATTCTTCCGTACTGTCCACATACGCGCCCTCTTGCCAAAGATGAACATGGGTATCGTGGTAAGCTGAACAAGAAGCTGAATAATTCCCAGCCATATGTACACTGTTTTCGGCCCGTCGTCGCTCATCCAGTGCGACACAAACAGGCTAAAGACAAGTCCGTGCAATATATTCTTGGAAAAGTTGAGGGTGACGAGTGCCTCTCCCGCATATTGTCGGTAGCTGTCGACGCAAAAGGTAATGGCCGTTGTCGAGCCTAGAGAACATCCAAAAGACAGCACGCCGAAGAAGATAGTAGGAACTATCCAGTGGTCTCTAGCATCCACGGACCAGCCAAAGCCTATAAGACCGATACAGGTGGAAATTGTGATAGGGATAGCCATGACCAGTCGAAACTCGGGCTCGTACAATCCGCCGTTGCGGCGCGACATGGCCCGCACAATCACGTCACTAATCTTGCCGGCTACACCCGTGCCGAGCACGCCTCCGATAAAAGGCGATACGTACACGAGACCAGTCTGCAATGCAGTGAAGTTGTATTTTGTTGGATCTCGATAAATAACGGCCATTGTCTCCGAGATGACAATCAACCATCCAATGGAGCATGCATATACCGCAGAAGACCACAAGACAGCCGGATACGAGTAGAGGATAAAGGGTCGGATCATAACCTTGAGCCATTGATCGCTGTTGAGGCGGCCGTGAAAAGGCTTCAGCTGTTGAATAAACGTTCTAGGAGGCTGGTGTCGCAAATTATGCGTGTAGGCTCGAATTTTGGGAGGAGCTTTGAGTGCTGACGCCGAGATTTTCTCGTTGTCCAGATTGGGTCCGTGAGTGAAGTAATCCATGTTGTTTTCGCTACCAGCAACGCTATTCAAGTATGGCGTACGCATTGCTCCCTGTACTCCAAGTGTTTGAGAAGTACCGGCCCCTCGTGGCGCGGCGCGGGTGGGACTGGGAGCCGGACTGGTCGCGTGAGTACCGGCATGTTCATCCGCTACGAAAACAAGGGGAACATGCGTGTCCAAGAAGGAGCGTTTGGCCTTCTTCGGGTCCACCGTCGTGGGATTCGGCTTTTCTGGCGATGGCGATACGACAATCGAAGGCGTCTCATCCGTAGCTCCGCTAGGGTCGGCGAATCCAACATGACGGTCATGGCAATCCGAAGACAACTTCTGAGGGGAATGAGCTGTTCGTGGAGTCGCTAGATCAGAAGTGTTGCCATTTCCCTGATCTTGGTGTTGTTGGCAGTCACTGGCCGTGGATAGCGTCGAGGCAAATCCAACATGGACGTCTCTTTGGCGTTTTGCGGCACCAGGTGAGAGCGGTCTATCGGGAGTTTTGGGCGGGATTTGCTCCGACTGCATGGATGGCCGTGGCAGGTTTACGCTCTTTCGAGATGAAAGCCGTCGAAGGAAACCCGGACGAGACGAGGATTTTCTGGTCGGCGTGCGATCCCAGAAGGTCTCGGGAACGAATAAAAAGAGAAGTACAAATCCTAGACCGGCTACCATGGCAACAATGCTGCGCAGAAGTACGGTTAGTTGACAGGTCGTGAACCATACCTAAAAGAAAAACAAAACCCCGAAAAGATGGGGGGGGGGGGGGGGAAAGAAATCAAAGCAATACTTACTAAAAGACCCAGCGCCAGCCGAAGCGGCCGATAATGGCAGCACTGACAAGAGGAATCAGATTCTTGCCTCCCAGCAGCAACAGCGTATAAACACCGATCCGATAAGCTCGCTCGTGAAGAAAGTAAATCTCGGCAATGGTAGCCGAGGGAAGACACTCGACCGGACTGACTGCTATTCCCTGGAAGACTCTGGCGGCCAGTAGCGATGAGAAGCTAGAGGCATAGCCCGACCATATACATGTTGCAATGAACAGTATGACACTAGCAAGGTAGACTGGTCTTTTACCAAAGAGAATAGCGGTCGGCGATGCAACGACCGAACCGAGTCCGAGGCCCATCATGTAGAGACCGACTGTCAAGGAAACGGTTTCGACGTTGACATGATAATCCTGTGCAATGTTGGTGAAGCCAGCAGCCATGATGGAGGTAATACCACCACCAATCATGCAGTAGAAGCCCAGAGATAACAAAGCACTGTCCCGACGCCAATTAGGCCAATTCAGGGGATCATTCTGAGAATCTTCAGGCTGGGGGTCCAGAATGATGGTGCCATCCTCTGTCTTCTTCTTGCCATCATCAGCCTCGGGGGGCTTGAGAGTGTCGGGTGAGGCTTGAACGATTGGACGAGATCCACCGGGTGTTGTTGGGATATCGACCGGAAACCCCACGGGTATGGATGAGTGAGAGGTTCTGGCATGAACATTGCGCAGACCGAGGGGTTCATTGCGGTTAGCAGTCAGGAGAAGGACAGATCCTAGACGGCGAAGTATTAGTATACTGTAAGTGTTTTCAAGAGACTGCTCACTCATGATGAAGTGATGGCTTTGTTTCTTTTTGTTCCTTTTCCTACTGATATACATGATCCCATGGGATAGGGGTTGGGATTTCTTACCCGGAACTTCAACAGTCTCCCTATCGTTCAAGACGCCAAAACTCCATTTCGAATGGCCAGGCAAAGTCGCCTTTTCCTGCTGAATATTTTGGCTGGCGTTTGATTTGAACAGGCGACCTAATTTCCAGCCGGAGGCAGCACTCTTTGGCTCCTCTGATGGAGAAGACATTGGCGCCGAGTATTGCGCTGGCACGTAAAGATGTAGCAGTAGGAGTTTTGCCACTGAATCAGTGAATCAGGAGCGAGAAATACAGATTCGAAAGGGCGAACTGAAGGGATAGGTCGCAAACGAGGATGGCTAATGATAAGAGAAGAAAAGATGACAGAATTGAAGACAGGCTAAGTATCTTGGAGATTTGTCGCAGAGTAGTCGGGCGTGTCGGAGCTCAGAACGGACCGGGGCGACACTAATGAGATGATGGGTCGTCAAATTCAAGGCAGGCTCGTCCGAAAGACCCAAAAAGTCTATTTTTTTTTCTTTTTCTTAGGAAACAAATAGAAAGCAGGAAGAGTGATTGCGGTGGAAGCGATAACGTATGCGAGTTGCGAACCCTAGGCGAATGCAGTGTATGTGATGTGTTGTATGTATATTCTGTCAGAGACGAGGTTACACAAGACTCGGAATACCGGCAGTCAGGTCGAAGCAGGGTGGTGAGGGAGGTTGCACGGGATGTCTCAGCCAGGAGATGCGAGGGCGTGTCACGAGAGACAGATTGAGGGATGGCGGGATGAAACTCGGGGCTAAGACATGATGTTCTGTCGGATTTGGTTCAGGTGTAACAGAAGGCGAAAAAGAAATATGGATGTAAGTGGTGGCCATGTTATGTAGTAGCAGATAAGGCAGGAAGGATCAAGGGCGCCAGTTGCAACTCCACCAGACGCACCACCCACACACAAATGCACGCACACCAAGACACACGCCCACATCTCCATGCACACGCACATTACACAGTACGCATTACACATTACATGTCCATCACATACATGCATGCATACATACATATGTATGTACACCCACTGTATGTACATACATACAACCCACTGTACATACCTGGCGCCTCTGGTATCTACCCGCGCACGTGCCCGGGCAGGCACATCTCAATCATCCAGCAACGAGATGGGAGGGCGCTACTGTCCTGTCCGTCTCTGTTGGTTGAAGCACAGCACATGAGCTGCGCAGGATGCAGTAGGCAAGTAGGCATTGGACATTAGGCATTAGGCAGGTGGCTAGCTGCCCCTCCACCAGATCCAGACGCCGCGGCTAATAATACTAGTAAAAATAATAATAATGTGACCAGACGAGACGAGACGAGACAGACGGAGCTAGCCTCGACAAGACAAGCTGCCAATCGGACGAGCCGCAGCGTTGATTAAACCTTGAATTGATGCTTTTTTGTTGCAACTCCAAGCGCGCTAAGTCGCGGCACGTAATCTCCATCTCTCTCTGGCAGCCGCATCCTTGGGAATCCTGCCAAAAAAAAAAAAAAAAAAAAAAAAAAACAACAAGCACAACGGCGGTCTGGGTTGACATGCCCCCTGATATCTTGGAGTCGTGGAGTCTTGGGTCCTCGCGCCTCGCGCCCTGCGTTGACCGCCATGCCCTGCCCCACCAGCTTGTCCAGGCCTTGCATCATTTCGTGGGCAGGCAGTCGTCATGCGCAGTCAGTCATGGCAGATCATCCGTGGCAAATATGTACATACACGTGTATGTACTTCCGGCTGATGTTGCAGTGAGATGTGCGACCCTTGCGGCTGCCTGCCTGTCTGCCTGCCTGCCTGTGTTCATGACCGTCGCGAGACACAGATAATATACGTACATACAGCACACAATACCTGAGATAGACGGATCGCCGGCAACGCGCGCACGCGGCATGCATATATGCATGTGCAAATACAATGGCGCACAACGGACTGCATCTGCATGTGTGCAGATGGTCATGCAGATGGATATGCAGATGTGTATGCACGCACATGCATATCGCCGCACTGGTCGCAAAATGACACGATCCTTTGAATGCCAACAACAACAACAACAACAAAAATAAGTCACCACCCAACGAGACCCAGATTCAAAGTCAGCCCCTCCCCTCCCTCGACGGGCCAGCCGCTAGCTAGCGGGGTGAGACCGACCTCGAGTGCTCTCCACACGTGCAGGTCGCTTATGTACACATTTGCGTGTGCGGTTTCCCATTGACCCGAGCAGACGAGAGAAAAACACAAAAAACACACACACACATTATTGATGTCAAGTGATTGCAATCCGCAAGTGGATCCCACCAACTGCCCGGAACCCCTCCGTCCTACGTCATCGTGCATCCACCCAAGAACGACGCCAAACCTCCGTATCAAATTGACCTCTTCCGAATCCAGCGTCACCACCCACGAACCTTGTCGAGCCCACGAGACCAAGAAAACAGAGCATAAACGCGACCATCACATCATACTCCACGATGCCCCTCCTCCTCACCAATGCCCGCCACATCCTCCGACTTGGCTTCTCCAAGGACATGGGCACCATCGCGTCCTTGTCGTCGCGCCGCCTTAGAGCCTTCCACTCCACAGCACCACGCCTGACGAGGAATCAAATATACGATCCGTACGTGTGTCCTCCACTGCACAGCCAACCCATTTCAATCAGCAGGCAAAAAAAAAAGAAAGAAAGAAAGAAACCTCATCAGAGCTCTACAAACTTAATGAAAATATGTATTCATTGACTATATGAGCTCTACAAACTTTTCGAAAATATGTATTCATTGACTGTATGACTCTTAACAAAAAGCATTCGCAATCCCGACACCCTAACAACCTACATCTCCCTCTCGTCCTCGTCCCGCACTCCCCTCCTCACTCTCTGGACCACTTCCTATTGTCCAACTTGCGCCAACGTGCTCCCTCTGGTCCAATCCCTCGTCGAGGTCGGCATCGGCGAGTCCCAGGGCGGCGTGGCCTTTGCGCCCGTCGAGCTTGACAGTCCCGACATGATGGGTAGCTCGTCATCGTCGCCCTTTTCCGAGAGCGTGGCCATGACGTACATGATTACGGCGATACCCACGCTGTTGAGCTTCGATGCGGGCGAACCCCAGACCAGGACCAGGGTTGTCGACGCGCGCAACTTGTTGGACAGGGACTTTTTGGTGGACTGGATTCGCGACGAGGCCCGGAGGCAGGGGCAGCGAGGCGGCGGCGGAGGCGGTTTGGTCTCTGTTTTTGGGGGGCTGTTTGGCGGTGGGAAGGGATGAAGTGAATCCTTCTTTATTGATCTATTTTATTTTCCGAAAAACACCTTTCAATTTCGCAGTCCGTGGAAATATGCCCCTGTACGACCCGCTCTACCAATGCGGATCTGAAGCCTCCCAAGACACAACCGCCATCATAAAAAAATTGCTGTATTCATCATAACTTCAATCCCCTACTCCTCTCTAGTACCTATACCACATGGCAATCATTCACATATTACACCACCCCATGACGCTTCTTACGAAAAAACAATACATATGTATATATATATGTATAAAGAAATATTTCTCGCCAGAGAAGCAATAGGGAGGCCAACAGGACTTTCTTGGCCTAGTCTATGATTTTGATTCTAGGGAAGAATTCTAGGGAAGGCGCGAAAAAAAAAAGGAAAGGAAGGGGAAGGAAGAAGGGAAGAGGGGGACTATAAAGAGAAAAACAAAGAAAAAAGAGTAAAGAAAACAAAGAAAAAAAAGAAAAGAAAAAAATGAAAGAGTAAAGAGGAAGAGCAAAAAAAGAGGGAATTAGAAAAATAAAACTGAAATAACAGTTTCCCTCACCATGCTCCAAATCTATATTCGATCCATTGTACCTCAACTCCCCCTATATACCATGTCCGTACTCGCACTCGACTGGGCTCTTCTCGCCAAGATCCCGCGGCACTCTAAGCATACAGAAAAACACATTCTTCTTTAGAAAATGTTTCAAAAAAAAAAACGCTCACATTATGGTACATTCACCATCATGCTGTCTTTCGATGCGGCTGCGTGTTATGCGTTCTCGTCGTCTTGCCTGTCCGCTCTTGCCTACGCGCTTCAGGTCCTCTAAACAATCGCGTGCTCTGGGAAAATCTTGGGCTGTTACAGAAATCATATCAGTAGAGAAATCAGAGAGAGGGAGGGAGAGAGAAAGAAGAAGAAGAAGAAGAAGAAGAGAAAAAAAAAAGGATGGCTCACCTGCAGCTCTCCAGTACCATCTTTTGGCATCCTCCAAGTTGGGAGGCACCCCAATGCCCATCTCAGTAAAGTATCCCATTACGTATTCCGCTTTGGCCAACCCCGACACTGCTGACTTCCTGGCCCAGAGATATGCCTCCGTATCGCTCTGGTTCAATATATCAATGGCTCCGGTCAGATACCATCCGCTCAGGGCCAGCTCTGACTGGTGCTCTTCCTGCTGGGCTGCCTGAGAATACCAGTAGATGGACTGCCTGTCGTCCTTGACCACTCCCAACTGTCCCAGCTCAAAGGCAAGACCGAGACGGAACTGGGAAAACTTGTACCCCAAGGCCGCAGCTTGCTGGAACAGCTCGAATGCGTAGCGCTCGTCGCGCATGATGGCATCGTTAGGCTGCGCCGACTCGAATAGCAAACCCAGCTCATGAAGAGCATGAGGATTCTCCTTATCCGCTCTCTCGGCCGCGCTCTGCAGCCAGCCCACAGCCTCGCGAACATTTCTGGGTTGACCCAGCAGCCCTTTCAGGAGTATCATACCCACCTTGTACATGGCTGGCGTGTCCCCCAGCGTTGCCGCTCGCTTGTACCACTGCATCGCCTTGAGAGGATCTTTTCTAGTACCGCCGCCTTCTTCGTGCCCGATTTCACAACATACTGCGGTCCGATACGCCGCCTGGGCATGGCCCAATTTTGCCGCCGACTGGTATAGTGTGAAAGCCTCCTTGGTATCCGGATCGTGACCAAAAAGACCCCTACCAAGACCATCGGCCAGGATGTACATGGCGTCTTGGTTCTGAGCACTGGCCAGTTTCTTGAGAACCTTGTGCGCGTCCGAGAGATATCGCTCGCGAGCCTTCCCTCGTTGCTTGGGATCGGGAAGTCTGGGTGCCAGGATGTCGGAGGCTTCAATAAGCTTCTTTGCCAGCTTTAAAGCCGAGTCCTGATCATTGGCATTGGCCTTGATTGCCATCCGCAAGCGTTCCAGTTGATGAGCCGTCACTGGTTCCTCAATCTGTTCAGCCTCCGCGATCGGCGGGCGCGTGTACCCGTTTTGAACCGGCGGCGGCTGTTGAAACTGCTGGTCTTGATACTGCTGCTGCTGGTAATGCTGGTCTTGGTATTGCTGCTGCTGAGGTGGTGGCTGCCCATACTGTTGTTGTACCTGCCCCTGTGGCTGTGGCATGATGCCGTTATAGTTCCGCACGGGAGGAGGCCTGTCGTTCATGTTGACTATCGAGTTTGGCATCAATCCTGGACGGATGGGTGTGGGATGTGACTGATAGCCGTCAGCGGCTGCTACAAATGCTGGCCCTGGCGCAGGTCCTGGCGCAGGTCCTGGCGCCTGAATCGGATTCGGATTGTGCCTGCCCATGCCCGAACTTGCCTCAAAACCTCGTCGAGAATCATGAATCGAACCAGGCGGGGCACTCGGACCCCGAGGGGGCAGTTGATCGTACCCGCTGAGTGGTGCCTCTTCATATCCCTGGCTGAAGTCTTGCTGGTAGGGCCTGATCTGTGGTACCTGAGGTACCGGAGGTACGGACGGAATATCTCCCACCATTTCGAAAACAGCGGCTTGTGGTTGATGAAAATTCGCTTCCGACCTTGCATGATGCAGTCTTGGTATTCCATGAGCGCCAGGCTGCGGTTGCCCCGGGGCGCCACGAAACGCTTGATCATATGATGGACGCCCGTTGTCTGCCGAAGTCGCGGAAGAGTCAAAATCCGAGAAAGTTGACGGTCCAGAATGCGCGTCGTAAACACTTGAACAGCCGCTCACCTGGGAACTGCCGTAGTAAGAATCGTAAGGACCTCCTCCGACGGAGGGTGCGTAGGCTGGACTAGTACTTGGGTCCGGGCCGGGGCCGGGGGCAGGGTCATGTGGTCGGGATGAGTTTCCGTATACTGGTTCGTAATGGGAACCACCACCATAATGTCCCTGAGGCGCTCCCTGCTTGGGTGGGGAGTATATTCTTTGTGGTGGAGGACGGTGACTGCCTGCCGTCGAAGGGCGCGGCGGTGGTGGTGGCATGCTGCTCCCCATGTCGCCAGGGCCGTTGAACCGTTGAGGAGGCAAATTATGTGTGACGCCGGGATTCTTCATGGGCATAGTCATGCTTCTGCTCGAAGCACCAACGTCGCTAAACGCGGGACTCCGAGGGCCACCGTGGCCAGCATCGTAGCCAGCATAATTAGCATTTCCAGCTGGTCCAGTACGCATTCCTTGTTGCGATTCTCCGTACCCAGGACGCTGTCCGCGATCTCCTCCATTCATCGGCCGCCCGTACTCATCCGGCGGTCGAGGGCGTTGTGCATTCAAATCCATACCGGACATTTGGCCGGCCAATTGCTGGTCCTGGTCGTACCCGCCATATGCCGCATCAGTCTGGTTCGGAGGAGGTCGTCGTCCTGAGGAGAGATTGCCCAGAAATCTGATGTTAGCAAAGCCGTTGTGAATATTCGATAAGCGAGGCTTATCCAAAATAGATTGAAGCCCGCCAAGTTGAGAACATCTTACCACCATGGTCAGAAGGAGGATACTGTTCTGATCGGCCTCCACCTCGCGCGTCCGGGGGAGCTCCTCGCGGCGGTACTCCTCGACCAGGCGCTGGACGCATGCCTCGTTGGGAGTGAGGTCCTGCGCGACTGGCATCAGCAGTACGAGGACGCGCCATCGGGCCTCCTCTTCCCCCTCCTTCTCCTCTTACCCCTCCTTCTCCTCTTCCTCCGCCTTCTCCTCTCCCTACTCCTTCTGCTCTTCCCTCTGCTCTTCCTCCCCCTCCTCCTCTTCCTCCTGCTCTTCCTCCCCCTCCTCCTCTTCCTTCACCCCTCCCTCCGCCTCTTCCACCTTCTCCTCCGCCTCTTCCACCACCACCTCCACCCCTTCCACCACCACCTCCTCCTCTTGAGTAGGGCTGCATCGGACCACCTCCCGTGCCAGGACCAGGGCCATATGGATCTCGATAATGTTGCGAACCATTGTCTTCGTTTGCGCCAGTTTGTGACTCATAATTATATCCGTCGTTGTACTCGTTGTAAGGTTGCCTGGCACCGTATGGCTGCTGTGAATAATCCGAGCCATGTCCACCACGAGCAGCAGGCCGCTGCGCCGTTGGCCCAGGATGTGCGCGCTGTGAAGCACTCCTGCCACCGCCGCCGCCATATCCCGCTTGATAGGCCATATCCAGAAGGGGTATATCTCCCGCTCTGTGCCCCTGTGTCCCTCTCCCCCTTTGCTACACACACACACACACACACAGATGATATGCCGAGTCGGCAACTGCAAGATGCGATGCTATGTAGAGATTGGAAACAGCAAAGTCGGGTCGTCCTCGTCTTGTCACAGCGACAAGGACGTCGCAGGCAGCAACGTGGCGGAAAAGCGCAGTGCTTGAGGACAGAAGAAAAACAGACGACGCAGCCAGGACTGCAGTCGGTGGGATTGGAGGTCTGGCAGCACGGGGGAGTGGTGGAATTTCGAAGATTGAGTCGTGCTTCGACTCTGCGGCGCAGGCGGGCGATGGACTCTATGGCGATGGCGGACGAGGCAGCCCAGGCGGGGAAGGTGAATGGTTTGGGCTGCAACAGAGCAGAGGATGGTGTCGGGGCGGAAATCCTGAATGGATCTGCATTTGCCAGCTTGGCGTTGAGAGCCGGAGGCCAAGAGAGTCTGGTCTGTCGGGTCAAGTGGAACTCCAGTAACCAGCGGCCCAGCGCGGGTGGCCGGCGGGTGGTCGGCGGGTGGTCGATGACCGATCAATGAATGGCAGGAGTCGCGACCGGCCAAGCAAAGCTACGAGGTGCCTGCCTTGGGGACCTGGTAGCGCGCCAGGCTGCCCGCTGCGCGCTGCCGTGACACACCAGACGATGCACGAGACCGGACTGGACCAGACGGGATTGGACTGCACGCTCCCGGTAAAATTAACTGGTTGTGCCAGACCAGACCAGTCCAGTCCAGTCCAGACCGTTCTGCCGATATCAGTTTCATAGCAGCCCGCACCAGACGCCAGGTACCTGCATGCTGAACGGCTGGGTACGTACCTGAGGAGTGATTGGTGGATGGCGTCGGGGCTGGCGGTCGACAGGGGCACAACCGCAACTTGCTGGTGATTGCTTCAAAGGCAACGAGCGTCGAGAACGACGACATGACGGCGGCTGGACGCGGCAAGCAGCAGAATCGTCAGAGATCCCCATGCTGTCCGTGCATGTCGTCATCGGAACGAAGCAATTGCTGGAGCGCCCTGTTTCCTGTTTCCTGCTGCCTGCTGCCTCTGTCCTATCTGGCGTCCGTCCACATGCAAGATTCAAGGCTCCACGGACGTGGACATTGACGTCTGCGTACCTGCAGCGGCAGCCGACGGGAACCCGCCCACTCTGGCCAATCACAACCACTCAGGCCAACCAGGCCCCAGGCCACCCAGGCTCCTCCACGGGGAATGGTTGTCGACGGCGCATAAAACGGCATTAGATGGGCCCGGTTCTTCTCTCGTGCTCTCATTTCCTAGGAATTGAAGCGTTCCTGCTACTAGGTACGTAGGTAGGCAGGTCGATAGATATCTGTCATCCTTTGTTGGCACCGCTGGTCCAGCAGCCCGACATGTTCCAAATCTCTCTCTGCTTTTATTTAGGCATCTTCTAACCGAGACAAGGTACCTCGCAAAGACAGCGTCTGGAAAAATGCCACTGTCAACGACATGCCACCGTTTCTCCCCCCTCCCTCTCTCCCCCGACGGCATCCATCTGCGTCATGGCTCAACTCATCGCTCAACGCAAAGATCAGTTCGCAGAACCCACTTCTCACCGGCCTTGACTTCCCGCCCTTCGTGCTAAATTGTCCCCAAAACCATGCTAGTCAGCGCCCTACTGAACTCGACAAACAGAGAATACAAAGAAGAAGAAGAAGGGCAAGATGGGTGAAGGAGGAAGAAATGGAAACAAGTGCATATTCACCAATAAGCAATCATCGCCATGTTTGTGAAGCAAAAGCGTGCCCGTTTCCAGAGACACAGCTATTTCCTCCTCCGGCAACGGCCTGTCGCGAGGATAAAAAACCGTCTCGCCGCCAATGCAGCCCTCCGTAGAAGAAGTGAGATACAAAAGCAGCGTCCAGGTCGTGCGCACGGGCGTTGGCGGCTCCGTGGGCAGAATCAAGTTGTTTGAGTCATCGTCTGGTGGGAAAAGACAAAGAGGAAGGGACATCAGCAACCCAGACGGGGAAAGAGAGGGACAGCATGAGAAAATATGATGGAGTGACTTTACAGTGACAGTCAAAATATTGACCCTTGGAGTATCGATAGACTCTTATGTTCGGGCTCAGACCGACTGGTACACCACCCCTAGGGTTCCATAACTCGTCAGACAATCTATCAGATGCCAAAGACACAACAAAACGGAGCCATGTTAAAAAAAAAAGCCATTCTCTTTACCAAAGCGCCTTTACATCTCCTTCGCCCCCAGCAAGCAATGCCTCCTTCAGGCCCGTCCTGTCCCAAAGTCGAGCCGCAAAGGAAGCATCGTCAATCTGGAAACGGTCATTCACGCGCACCGCCTCGCCGCGCTTTGGTCTACCCGGCGTGGTCTGCAGAGGCAGTGTGCGGAGAAAGGTCACGTAGTCGCGGCACAGGCTCTTGGGGAAGAACAACGGTATGGTTGCGATTTTGGGGGTCGACGGGTGCAGGATGGGAATTAGATCCACGACCGGTAGAGGCGGTTTGAATTGGGGCCAGTTGGGGGGCGGCGCGGGGATGTCCTTTTGGGGCCTCGGCGGCTTGTTCTTGGGCATTCTGCGGCGAAGGGCGAGACGAATAAACCGCTTGCGATGCGAGGGCGTGCGAGGGCGACGGAAATGGTGTCGTCTCCATCTTGCAACAATTGCTGGAGCAATTGGCGTCTGGTGATTGCCGTTGCAGTCGGTCTTCCGCGGACCGCCATACCCATTCGTGGGTGGGTGCGTGCATGCACAAACAGGACACCAATCACCGGTCGCCAACATTTCCTCGTGGTCGGTTGAACTCCCAAACGACCAGCACCGAGACCGCGCATGTTTTGCTTCTACACTCAACCCCCCTTCGCTACAGCAAACTCGTCTCTCGTCCAAAAGACCCGCCCTTGAGCGTCTTGTGCAGACACGCTCGTGACTCCAGCACAGCAGCCATCATCTTCGCTTCCCAGAACCCAGGACCCCTTCACTGCACCGTCCCTTGCTCGCCACACAGCCGTTTCTCCGCAAAATGGCCTTCGCCTCACCCAGAACCTCAACCATCGTCAACCACATGCAAGACTCGTCAATACCCCCGCCACCCTCAGCAGCAGCAGCAGCAGCATCACCCTCGACACGCGATGGCGATGCCTCCAAACCCTCGCTGACTCCCCTCCAGCGCCAGACGAGACAGCTCGGCCTCCTCTTTGCCGGCGCAGGCTTCATGGCCGCCTCCGTCGCCGTCGCGCGCCGGTCCGTCCTGCGCCGCCAACTAGAGAGCTTTCCAAAATTCTACTCGGGAAACAGGGTCATGCAGAAGTTTGATTCGGGAGAGCGGTCGCTCATGGCCGTTCAGGCGCTTGGTCTCGCGACGCTCAACGTTGCGAGTTTCGGCATCTTGATGACTGGCGGGATCGCATGGGCGTTTGATCTGTGCAACGTGCAGGAGCTTCGGCTGAGGACCCAGGCTGCGCTGCGACGGCCGGGATCCTTCTCCGAGGAAGACGAAAAGGAGATGGAGAAGATGATGGGCTCGATCCTGGAAAAGTTGGGCATGCAGCAGCATCAGCAGCAGCTGAAAGAGGAGGTAGCCAAGGCGGCCGAAGCAGCGAAAGCACCCAATGGAGAAGAAAAGACATGAATGCCCGTTTTTTGTCTGGAATCGGGCAACCAACGAGCTCTGCATCAGCCCAAGCACCATCCATCAATAATGAAAGCAACAATCATACGCCAACATGACCTATCACTACGCATTCGAGAGTCACACATCCCGCCTCGAATTGAACACATAGTTTCCAAGTTCAGCACAATTTCTCCCCGGCGCAGCGTTTCGGCAAAAACTACTGTATTTTACTCGTCAAATGTAACAATAGAAAGCATCGTACTTCCACACAGAAGCAAGTCAGGGCATTCGATTTCTCACGCGACGATGGCACACGCCGGCGCAACTGTCTGTTTACCAGATAATTGCCGCACTCGAGGCTGAATAGATGTTCTGAAGAATGGGGGAAAAAAATAGGACATGTAAATACACATCAGTCAGGTGCTCAAAGGAAATCTTTGTTTTTCTCAGACTTATAGCACGAACGCACGGATGATTTCACGAAACAGAACCTCGCCCATATGGATTCGTCCCATCACCGAGGCACACAGGGGGAATTCGGTTGTCTTCAAGTCATCACGGTATCAGAGAGCAATGGAACCGAGCGAGATGCGTGGAACAAGGAGTTTGGCAAAAGAGGACATGTGTCATGGTCATCAGGCAGAGCTGGCTTGGCTGCATTTCGCAGCCTTATTCTTCAATTCTTTCCAAATGTATACATGGATATATATACATGGATATATATACATGGATACACGCGCTGGCTGCGCTGCGTCGGGTTGCATGGCGAAAGCACTTGGTTTAATGAAACAAATGACACGAGCATTTCGCGCGTCGAGGGTTTAAGACTTAGTAATGGCGCTGTATGCTTACGCTTCTTATATACGGAATTCGCCAACGCCCCTTTCGCGATTGGAACGTCCCCGATCCTCCTTTGAAGGCAACGAATAGTCAATGTTGAAATGTCTGGTATGATCTGCCCTCTGCACTCTGCCCTCTACACTCCGCAGCGGGCATTCAGGCGTCTAGCGACGCAAGCCCAACATGAACATGCGCACAATGCCCTGCTTATCCTGTCTTTCTTTTCGCCTCCTGTCTCTTTTTGTCCTCATTTCAGCAGGCTGGATTCTTCGTCTTGGACATAAACATTCCGTCGGGCGATGGCTTGTCCCGTTCTTTAGAATAGGAACTCCCCCCGAGGGATTCTTTGCATCTTGATGATTCCTAGTTTCCGAAATAAAAAAGAAAATAGAAGAAGAGGAAGGAAAGAGTAAATAAAGAAGAAGAAAAGAGTAAATAAAGAAGAAAAAAAATAAAGAAAAATAAAAGAAAAGAAATAAAAGAAAAAAAAATAAAAGAAATAAAGAGAAATATAGAGAAATATAGAGAAATAAAGAAAAAAAAAAGAAAAAAAAGAAAAAAAAAAAGAAAGAAAAAAAGAAGAAAGAAAAAAAAAGAGGGATATATAAAAAAATAAGAAGAAGAAGATAAGCTAGAGGGGAAAATATGCCGACAAAAACAGTTCACTCTGCTGCTATATGTTTCCATTTCACGCGGCAGACTCCTTCGCCTTGCAACTCTTCCAGAGTTGGAGGACTTCCTCCATACCTTCCAGACTATTCCGACGGCCCCAGTTCTTGGGCTGTCTCTTGAGGAAAGCACCCACGGCACCGAGATAGCCCTCGTGTCGCAGGAAGTAGGCCTGTTTCTCGCCCTTGCTCCAGAACTTGAGGCCGTAGCTCAACGTGTTCATGGTCTGGCGGTGACCGCGGATGAAGGAGCCGCCAAAGTAAATGTCGGACACGTCGTGGATCTGCGACTGCAGGTAGGCAATCTGCCCAATGTTATTCGAGACCGCGTAGAGCAGAGAGCGGGAGATGTCGCTCTCGGAAAATCCCAACTTCAACGGGCCGGACTCGGCTTCGGGGGATTGCTTCTTCGCCTCGGCGGCCGCTTCCGCCAGGCTCTTCTCTCGAAAGACTTTGCCGAACGAGGACGCGATGGTGGTGCTTTTTAGGCCAATCTTCCCGTAGTCGGCGCCGTATATGTCGCCGACGAGCATGTCCACGTTTGCGTTGTCGCCGTGGCCTGCCTGTTCTAGCATGTCGTCAAAGTTCTTGGCGCCGGTCAAGAGCGACAACAACCCCCACAGAGTACCGCCCCCCAGAGACGTGCCGCCGACTCGTTGATATGATCGGGGTCCGTCCACCTTGAGTATTGACACTCCCGATCCAATGTTCACCAGGAGATAGGGGTATATCTTCTCGCGCGGGCTGACAAAATGCATGGGGTCGGTTTCCGAATAGGTGAACACTTCGCGGGGGATTTCTGTGATGAAAAAGTCGAGCCCTGTTGGGGGGGGGGGAAACCCGTCAGTGCTGGGATTCTTCATTCTATTTTTCTTTTCGTTTTCGTCTTATTTGATTTGCTTTTCGCAAAATCGGGTTTCCCGTCACGGCGTTGAGAAAAATGTACCCACCGATAATGAGGCACTCCATTTCATCTTCTCGTAGCACATCCACGCCCAAAGCGTCGCGTATCTTATCATAGAACTTGTACGCGCCGCCGCCTGTAGCCATGACACAGAGCTCGCCGGGTTTGGATCCGTTCAGTTCCAGTTGCTTGTCGCAAAGGTGCCTCATGAACTCGACACAGTCATCGATTCGGTCCGTCTCGAAGATTTGAAAGTTCAATCGTCCGCCCGAGTCGGTCGAATGCACCTCTCGCGAGAAGTAGACCAGTTTGATGAGCGATCCTCCAATCTATATCATGCACGAGATCAGCGCTCCCGTTGACGTGATATGTCTTGGAAAGGGGGATCTGAAGGGACAGCATCTCTCGCACCAGATGTCTCCGGAAATCGAATCAGATATGACAACGCATACGTACATCAACAGCAATATGGCTGACTACCGCGGTATGATTCGGAAGGCGGATATCGCTCGTTTCATGATGCGTCGGACTACCGCGGCCGTTGCCCTGGATATTGTTGCTGGAGGCGCCGACGGCCGGCGTCGACGTGTCAGGGTCAACAATAAATGCTCCCTTGACATTGATCTTGACACTTCCCGGCCTCGTAATGGTGCTGTTGATTTCCTCGGTCGAGGTCATTGTTCTGGCCCGCCCGATTCTCATCTCTACCTTGTCGCCATCCGTCGACAGCGGCTGATTGTCCGCGGCGGGCGCCATCCTGAAAAAAACTGAGGCGCAAAAGGCTGGCCGGGGCGCGATGACCGAGGTGCTCGAGAATGCTCGAGTTGCGCCAGATGCGCCAGATGCACTCAATACGATTGTAATCCTCGACGGCGTAAATAGGTAGGCAGCTAAGGTACTCAGGAGAAGTGCGAGACGGAAAGGGTCATTGCTGTCGTTTGATCTGAGCGTCTTTTGGACCTGCTTTTGACAGGCTTGCGACCGAGTCCCCTGACTGGAGCGAGTACTTATCAGCGTACCCAAGTATCCACGAGAAGGCAAGTCCTCATGTATTAAGCAAGTGCGTTTACATCCATAGGTAATAGGTATGGTATGGAGAGGGGTCAGCTTCTCCGTGATCCACCAGACTGATAAGAAGATGTAATCTGATGGGAGGCGTGCACCGTCCGTGGAGGGGGCGCTTTTTGAGCGAAATTTAGCACATGGGGAAAGGCGATGCTAGTCTTTCGCGTTGGTCTTGTCGATAATTATGTGGGCCCCTATTTCTTTTGTAACTGATTTTATCTTACTGCATGTAATTTTGTTCCATCTCATTGCGTCTCGTTTGATTTTACTCCATCCTATCAAAGACACTCGGAAGCGACGGCGCGTCGCAATGTCTCAAGCCGTCTCATCATGAAACATTCAGTTGTCGCTGACAAAGACAAATCCGCAAAGGTACAGTGGGTCGTAGGTAATTCCGAAACTTTTTACACCAAAATTGTATGGCGAAATGTTCGGGATTACCTGGAGTCACTGTACGTGTCCAAAGAGTCTCACTCGAGGACTGAGAAATGCCAGCGTTACAGCAGAGGTACCGCTCTGGTGCCTTGAACTACCTACGCCTCCCTAGTTTTACGTTTTACGTTTTGGCCTAGTTATTTCCAGAGCATCACAACTTGTCAAAAATATCATCATATCAACTATATCAGTTACTGCGATAATTTTGACTCATCATATTATCTATCTGTAGTACGTACTTCCATGCTCTGGCAAAGTACCAAGAGAGTACGCAGGGTCTTTGATTATGTTTTCCTAGATGAGCAAACACAAGGTTTTAGGTCCTTAGAGAGTGTTGCACCATCAGAGAATCTCTTGAGTGTCTGTCTGTATGTCTACCAATAGTGAAAAAGAAATACAAACGCCTGACGCCCTGGGATCTCCATGAGCCAGTCTTCCAATGACATTTCAGAAAACATCAAAAGTGAAGCCATCTTCTCATTGGTTTACCGTGTGAATTCACTCATTGGCTGGTATTATTACTGGACGGAGGCTGAAACAAGACCTTCGGCGCAGATATGCGCATCGTTATTACCGTTGTTGTTCAAGTTGCAGGCAATGTTAACTATGTCCAACAGTGATCTGATACAGTCGGAATCAGGAATCATGGTCCCGGCCTCTTCCATCATGCCAGTGGCATTAGACCCACTGACCGAGGCTCTTGGTCTATTGTCACCGATGGCCCCATACTTGTAAGGCTCGCGGCGGTGGGGTTGTATCACATTGGTAGTCTCGCGGGGGCGGGAGTGTACCACATTGGTAGTCTCGACACGTTCACTCCTGTACCACCGTTCGTCAAGTTTTCGAAGGTGCTCCTTATATTCTTCATCTGTCATACGACCTGGTCCAAATAGGCGCGCAGTATGATTCGCTGAAGAGGAGTGGTAACCATAAGTTGGGGTATGTTTCGTCCAACTCTGCCCCAAGACTGTCTGGTGACCGACAAGACCTGGGCTTGGGATTGGGACCGAGGTATTGCATGATTCTTCTTCGCTATCAACGATGCCAGAAGGCAGTTGAACCCCTTGCGGCATCTTCTGGTCTTTGCGGCTCTTGTACTTGAATGCTGTGCTCAATGTGCTGCTTCTCGTGGGCATCATATCCTGAGGCCCCGATACTTCATAAAACTCTTTGGTTCCACGCTTTTTCAGCCAATGATTCGTGTTCAAAAATGCATCATCCTCCTCCTCCTCCTCATTGTAGCCGAGCGGTGAAGATTGGAGACTCAGTGTTTTGAGCGCCTTTTCAAAATTAAAGGGGCGAAACTGTCGCTGGCCGGGCGGTCCGGCCGTGAGAGGCATCGGGGCGTTTTTGCCCGAGATGTGCATCCGCGCGCTCTGGGAGACCTCAAGACTTTCTGAATTGGCTCTAGGAGACATATATGGAAATATTAACGGCGCGCTGTTCCCCGTACTCAATACGTCGTCGAGCTTGGCTGAGACGTCGCGTTGGGGAGGCTTGAGAGTATATGTTTCCGGCATCAGCAGATGCTTGTTTTCAAAAACGCCTTGTCCTTCGTCATTTGACACATCTTGAGTTCTCAATGATGCTAGACCTGAAGGGCTAGTTGATGAAGCACTTCCCGTGGACGAACTGAGCACATATTGCCGGGCTCTTGACCCCCGTTGAAACGCCCTTCGAGCAGCTTTCTGCGTCGGATTCGAGTACGATGCCAGATGTGCCAAAGACTGAACCGGAAGGTTTTTCAAGGCATTGTTATTGACGTCGTCGTCTTCGTCGTTATCGCCGTCGTCTTCATTGTCGCCATCTTCGCCATCACTGCTGGGATTACCAAAGAAGACCTCTTTTTCACTTCTCATCAATCTTTCACTAATTCGGGGGTCCGACATGCCGATAGATTGAAAGTTTGATATGTTGGAGAGCTGGAGATGAGGTTTTTCTATCGGCATCTTAGCATAAATATGATCCTGATTGTTGAAAGGGCTGACGGCCCGGTCGTAGTTTTGCTGCAACGGCGTGTACTGCTGCAAAGCCGAGTATGAGTTGCCAACGGAGGTCTTCAGCTCAGATAACGCTGTCTTGGGCAGGAAGGCTAGATCAGCAGCATTCAAGCTACTACCCGTAGGCCACCTGAGGGAACGACCACGACGAGCGGGCGGTTGAAGTGGTTGCGACGAGCTGGGCTTGTATATCGTACCGGCAGTGTGGTACGTCGGCTGTTTTGACGACGCGAACAAAGATGATGGAGGAGTGGGAGAAGTAGACTCTGGAAGAGGCTGACTGTTCATTGTGCCCCTAGTAAGGAAAGTATGAAGTATGTAAGCCTTTGAATGCACTCGACGCCCTTGGAACAAGGACAAAGCGGTCCTCGTGCCTGCGTTCGGATAGTCAAGAAATTAGGAAATCTGGGGAAGAGGCAGGTCCAGGTTGAAATTCGATACAAATGTAGCCAGCAACCAGAACTTTGTAATTGATTGGTTTTCTTTTTTTTTCTTTTCTTTTTTTCAGGATTGTTGTCTCTTCCAATGGTTCTGTAACTCTGGTTGTAATCGTTTTACTTTCTAGGAGGCAGGACTGCTAGAGGACAGGCGAGCCAAAGTGAGTCACCCGCACAAGAGTTTCAGCTCAGAGAAGCCGGAAGTTCAAGGCGCGGGATTTGATAAGGTTCGAGAGGGGCGCGGATTGAAGCAAAAGGACAAAGTCACAGAAGGAGAGAAGCAGATTCCTCCTCGTCCGGCGAGCTGTCCAAACCCGCCCTTGATCGTCGTCGAGGAATCCTTCCCGTTCTTCAGTGCCAACGATGAATACCGGAGGAAGGAGCCACCGACCAGACTTCCCCAGCGTCAAAACCGCACCTGCCGAAATAAGAATGAAAAAAAAAAGAGGAGATTCAAAAATTGTGCCAAAGACGGATTTTTATATAAAGGCAGACGTAATGAAAAAGGTGAACAAGGAAGAACGTCCGTGTTTCATTTCCAAAAAAAAAAAAAGAAAGAAAGAAAGAACAAAAGATAGAAACAAAGAAGAAGGAAAAAGAGGAAGGAGAAGGGCATCCAATGGATATCCGGCTTTTTCAATGACGTAAAGAAGCAGAAGAAGAAAACGCGATAAGAGGAGATGGGTAAGAAAAAAATGATTCTTTATTGGATTATGCGAAACAATATAGTGCGAAAAAAGGGCCATGCGCAAAGAAGAAGAAGAAAGAGGGGCATCTATCAAAGAAGCCGACAATTTGCAAAAGGCTACATGGACTTGATCGTCGTTTGGTCGGTTGGTCGTTTGGTCATTTGGTCAGGGCACTAACACTTGGACACTTGGCTGGCTGTGAATCCAAGTGCCGCCAGGTGACAAAGGCGAACACTGCGATGTCACCTTCGGTGCTGAGCCGCTACCACTAGACATGCCTCTCTTCCAGCAGGCGATGGATGGAAAAAAGAAGAAAAGAATGCAAGAAAATCGCTTTTGTCATTTGCCAGCCATCTAGACTAATCGTCCACACGGTGGAATGGTCAAAATAAGAATAAAATAAAATAAAAAAGACACCCATCTCTTCTCATCTCGTCCAAACCTACATTCGCAACAAAGAGTTGCCATTGTTTTGACAAAACCGCGCAATAAGGCATTTTTCGAGAGAATGAGACCAAGTCAAAGAGGACTTTCTTTCTCCATCTTTTGGATCCCACACTCGGCGAGCATCATAATGCCTTTCCGCTGCATCGTGCGCGCCGTCTTGGTCCTGCCTGATCATTTGAATGATTTGAGCTCCCGCTCAACGATTTTATGCAAAAGATTTACCTTGCGTTACAACGCAACAGAAGTTCCCGCCCATCCTCAGACGGAGCATCAAAGTAGCAACTGTACAAGACGATTAAATGAATAAAATTGAGACCTCGACGTCGGTCACACTGTGTGAAATTTTCGTTTATGATATAAAAAACCTCGTGATACATGTCAATGCATCTTGAGAGCCAGCCGGCATAGAGCGGGACAGGGATATTCGAAGAGAAATAAAAAGAGAAGAGAAAAAATGGCCTATAAAGAGAGGCAAAAGGTGGAGCATAAAGCCCCAAAGATCAGAGCTATGGCTCAAAAGGTGTCGTGTGGAAAGTGAAAAGACATAAAAAGAGAAGTAAAAGTGTAGTGTTTGTGGCTGATGTATTAGGCCTCAAGGTTTCTGAAAACTCTGTTCTGCTCCGTGCCAAGGTAATTCGAAGTATTTCCAATGGAAAAGGGGTGTTGTGTCATGAAAGAAAAAAAAATAAGAAAAGAAAAGAAAAGGATCAAAAGGAGGTTTAGCGCTCCCTCGCTATCTATCGTTGATTGGCGGAGTGTTTCTGGCGACTTGTTTTCTGGCCTTTACTACTGGCGTTTGTTACATGGCACCAGTCGGGTAAGCACTACCAGGTATCATGCCGGGTCCGCCTCGGCCCGGTGCTTGCCCTCTTGAGCCGGAAAGTTGAAAGTCGGGGTTGTTATTCAACAGCACATCTTGTCTTTGCTGCTTCATCGGAACTGGGCGACGGGGAGGAATTCCCTGATTTGGCATGGGAGGTTGAGGCTCCCACCGTGGATTGACGCCTCGTTGAGAAATGGATGTGAAGTTGGACCGTTCCGACTCTGCAGGGCTACGCGCTCCGCCGATCGAGGCATGGACATCTTCGTAAACTGGTTCAGAAGGAGTATGTAGCATGGGTCCCACATGGCCAGCTTGAGGTGGTATCCTCTCAAATTTGGGATCGACGTCTTCGTAATAGTCACTACGAGAGCCTCTTCGGACGGGAGGCATGTTGTTGGATGCGGATTGTTCAGGGTTGGGTCTGTATGAATGCGCAGGAGATGCAGTACGAGGAGAGTGTGCTCCCGAATTCGGGTTCCATGCTGGTCGTGGTGGCTCATAGTGTCTTCGAAAGAAAATCAGCAAATGCGAAACGATCATTAGGTGCGCTCATAATATATACGTACTCATCCACACTATACCTGCTTGTTTCACTCATGAAGGTGTCTCGTGCACCGCCACCCATGACGCGACGCTGTTGCAAGCCTATCATGCCTGCAATATCCTCATCGCCATCTCGGAGCTGCTTATGATGGCTAAAGGGATCTGGTGGAGCCATACGAGCAGCGTCCATTTCGATGGCCGAGGCATTTGTCATTGCGTGTTTGGGCAGCGGTGGAGGCGACTCTGCGCGAGGAATTCCCATCGCGTAGTCAGGCAGTGGCGGAGGAGACTCTGCGCGAGGTATTTCCATCGCGTGACCAGGCAGTGGCGGAGGCGACTCTGCGCGGACAAGTCCCATTGTGTGACCAGGCAGTGGCGGAGGCGACTCTGCGCGAGCGAGTCCCATTGCGTGTTCGGGCAGCGGTGGAGGCGACTCTGCGCGAGGAATCCCCATCGCGTGAGCAGGCAGTGGCGGAGGGGATTCTGCACGAGGGAGATCGTACCCATCTGCAGCGGAGCCATGATTGCTGCCATTCCACCTGGGGTCTAGCGAATTTTGTGAAGACTCGGGTTGACCATACGGCGTGTACTCTGCGCCAGAAGGTGGTCCGCGTTCATATTGGCCCGGGCCCATGTTGCCGTAGGAAGCAACTGGAGGGGGACCGCGTCCTCCCCTCATACCTCCTCTTGGTCCATATGCCCCTCGCGGTGGAGGGCCGTAGCCACCTCGTCCACGAGGTCCTCCTCTTCCTGGTGGTGGACCGTAACCTCCCCTGCCACGGCCTCGTCCACGACCCGCAGGACCATAGGCGTCGAAGCCTCCACGGCCGTATGGACCTCCTCGGCCGCCGCGCTGGTCGGCACCCTGACCTCTTCCATAGGACTGCATAGGAGGACCATAGGCATCTGGGGCAGCAGCGTTGTTTGGGTTTCCATACCGGTCTCGTGAAAGCGATCTTCGGGGATCAGCCATGTTGTTAGTACCACTCATGTTCGCCAGGTCGGTGGGCTGATCCACGGGGCTTCTCTGGGTCAGAGGGATTCTCTCATCGCTAACTTGATCATCTTTTGTGTGACCGTCAAAGGTAGCAAACGTGGGCAGATTGTCCGCAGCTCCTGGATTTCCGCCACCGAGGCCGGAAACAGCAGGCTGACTAGCAACAGGTGCTGCTTTGAACTGTGCGTCTCTGTCGAAGTAGCTCTGGCCACTGATTTCGGCATTTTCAGCGAGCGCGAGACGTCTTTGCCGAGCCTTTTTGCCGACAATCGAGCGCCGCAGGACGCACGTAGCAACCGCACAGACAGCCAGGATGATGGCAGATGCCAGAACCAAATATGACCCCCATGCCAAATGAGGCGTGAAGAGCAGCACGTCAATGACAAAAGCAACAAGGCATACGATAAAGGTAAGCAGCATGAAAATGAAGACGATCATGAGATATCTGCCAGAGTGTGAGGGACTCTGCATGTGAGCAGCGGCGGCTAAACAAAACATGACAAGAGTAAGGAGCGCAGCGGCTGGGTGAATGACAAGAATGGCAGACAAAGTGTGTCGAACCGAAGGCGGCAAATCGAACTGCTGAGAGTCGTCATCCGGGATGCCACCTGGAAGCAGGGGGAATGAGGTTGATTGGTTAGTACATGTGTACGTAGGTGTGTGTGTGTGTGTGTATACACACACACACACACATAAATATATATATCTTGTCGGCGAGTGTTGTGCTAAGCATGATGATCAAGCATACCTGAGGGGTACCCGAGTCCAATTTTTGAGCACTTGTCGCCCTGGCAGTAACCAAACACGCCATACTTGACATTTTTGTTCTCTCCGAGGGGAACGAATTTGGTAACCGGGACGGATATGATTGACAATACGAGAAGAACAAAGGCAGCGAATAGCAGCACCGACAATGGCGTTGCCGGCTGCATCATGACGACGACGACAGAGAGCCGGGCTCAGACAGGCAGAATGATTGATGGGGTGTGTATAGCTGATTCGCAATCGTTCCAGGTCGACAAGCCGAAGCAGGCTGCTCGCAAGGCGGCAGTCGTTCAACGGCGTGCCGGACAATTAGAGGTCGTGAGCCTTTTCGCCGGCCATGGGGGAGCTGTGCGATGGACCACAAGTCTGTGTGCGAGGCGATGTTGGCGAGGCGGAATAAAAGAATGAACAGAGACCAAGTCGTCTCCAAGGACGGCACCACCGGCGGAAGCTGATGCGTCGGAGCTGTTGTTGGTGCTCCCTGACCAGGTCTGGTTGGTGCTGTCGATGCCGTCGGTACACGCCCACAACGGCCAGCAGGGACCAAGGACAAAGGCTCGCGCGCGAAAGGAGGCGATCGTGTGGTGGTGGTGGAAGGGGCGACGGCGGATGAGGCGAGTTGAAGCAGACTGGGGGGTTGGCCAAAGAGGAACGGACGCAGCGCTGCGTCGGATTCTGGTTTGGCGGCACGAAGACCACATGCAGCGATGAGGGTGACGGCGGGCTGACAGGCCCTGCTGCGTGGGGAGGGGGGGGTTCTGTCCATGTTTAGTCTCCAGTCGTCTCCAGTCGTCTCCAGTCTCTCACTCGCCAACAGCCCGATATGAGGAATGCGCCGCCTGGAATTCTGCAATGGATGATGAGGCAGAGGCACGGGCTTGCACGTGAGGACGGGTGGGCTGCTCACTCGGCTGGGGGCTTGTTTGGAGCTTATCTGGGGCTCATTTGGCGCTCATTTGGCGCTCATTTGCCGCCGCCCGGTCAATCGACGCGGTGGAGTCTGGTCAATTTATTACTGGGCTGGCCTGGCCTGGTTGTTGCCGTGGCTGGCCAGAGCATGCGTGATTGACCAGACCGGACCAGACCAGTGGCATGACGGCACACCCACCCGGCCGCCTGCATCGCGTCAGGTCTGGTCTAGGTGTCGTTAGGTGTGGTTAGGTGTGGTACTACCAAGCCACAGCCCGTGGGCTAGTCCATTGTTCCAGTCAGGCACACCCGTGTGGGGAGCCGCCTGAAAAATACATACACACGCAAGACGGACATGCTAGTGCTGGAGAAAGACTGCTCGCCAACCACGAATGTGCTCCGATCTTCTTTTTGGAGTCAACAGGATTTCCCAATGGCATCCTCTGGCCTCCAGAGACGACGTCTTCACCTTTGGCGGATCCTACGACTGCCACGCATCAAGGGAGTACCATCTAAGTACCTGCGCCCATGCGGCCGTTCTTACCAGCACGACATGGCATGTGTTTGTTGGACGAGATCAATTCGTATTTGTATGTGCGTCTTGTGGCGCGGA
The DNA here is from genome assembly GCA_018360255.1 of Claviceps maximensis. Classification (NCBI taxonomy): domain Eukaryota; kingdom Fungi; phylum Ascomycota; class Sordariomycetes; order Hypocreales; family Clavicipitaceae; genus Claviceps; species Claviceps maximensis. The sequence goes on from SRPZ01000091.1 coordinate 83,500, forward strand.
TTTCGCCTTTCCCCCCCCCCCCCCCCCCCCCCCTTTTCTTCCAACGACTTGTGGCGCAGAGCTTCCTTGACGTAGGACGCCGTCATTCAAGTTGTGCCAAGTCGAGCCTCTTCGATAAGAAGGTCTGGTGCGTTTGTACCAAGAGCTTGCACATGCAATTACCATTCGCACGACCTATTCTCAGCGCGTCTGGCTGCCTGCGTGTCCTTGCCGGTTTGTTTCCTTTCGTCTACCGGGTGATGCTTACTCCGAGGGTTCTTCTTCTTCTGTATTTACACACAGGCACAGCACGGCATCTCTGCTCACTCCGCATATGGCTTCCCGAGGTAACACTAGCATCACGGCCAGACACCATCGCGCGACAGATCTGTGCGCCTTCTTCATCTGCGAAGACCGCAAGTGGGGGCGATCCAAATAGACTGGATTTTGTCATTGTCGTCATTGATAAAATATTGCCAAGCCCTCATCAATCTTGCTAACCATGACTGTCGTTGTAATCGGACAAGTTTAGCCCGGTTCAAGCAAGAAAGACCCTTTATTAGCACAGCGCTTGCGATCGCTTTGTGTCCATTCTCAGGTGCGGCCTAGGCTTGTTTCCCATGTTGACTCATCAGCGATGCTCACGTATCTGTCTGCATGTCCGCATCTTGGCATCTTGACCGAGAATTGAGTTGGTCCGACGTGCACCACGATGAAAATAAAATTGTTGTCGGCGCACAAGAGTTTTACCACTGTGGCCCTGAGGTAGCAGCGGACAAGGGACGTCGGGCCCGCATTCTTGCATTCTCTCATTCATTTACGTGCAACAGCAACAACACAGGTAAGCGTCCGCGCATGCCTTCCCGTCTTTTTTTCTCCTTCTCGTTCCTGCGTCTTCATGAAGTCTCCAGAGTTGACAGTATAGTTGCGGAAATGTCGGAGCCGTCATGATGGGGAAAATGCACAGCTCGACCCAGCCGGAAATAACACTGACGTCACGATGCGGGCTGCCACCCTAGAGCTGGATATTTGTTTTTCCGCTCAGCGAGCGCATCGTTGCCCTGCTTGGTGCACAAGCACAAACAAGTCGCGGCAGTCGTCGGACTTGGAGAATAGAGTGCGGACGAGGCATCGACTAAACTCAGCAAAGCTAGTCGCATAGAAACTGGGATGAGGCGTCGGGTAGCATCCATGTCAAGTCAATGCCAGATTTCGTGGTGGTCATCGAGAATATCTGGCTGTAAACCAAACATGGAAAAGACTGCGACCGGTCCCCTGTTGTTACGTAGTTGTACGCACCACCGATCGGGGCCGAATGTGCGTACGAAAGCGTTCTTGGTGATTTGTTGTTTGGTCAAACATGTGGGGAATCCGTCTGGAGGGAAGAAGTGTAAACGTCATCGAGGGAGACGAGGAAGTGTGTACATACAATGTATACATGCACATGCACATGCACATGGGAGGGCGAAAAAAGCCGTTCCACCAACGTCGTAATCGCACCGCCCTGCTCACCTCCCACCGCACCACCCAATGCCAACTGCCATCGACAACAACAGCTAGCAAGCACGTAGGCCGGGACAGCAAGACGCCCTCCTGCCCAGCATGCTTCGCTCAAACATGCCCTGCCTCACCAGGGCTGTCCCCTCGCCGGTAGGAGCTTGTCGCGCGCGCAGGATAGCGTTTCAAAAGGACGTCTACGGTTGTCGAAAAATCGGAGGCTTCCAACCCCTTCGTCCACCGTCCCCCGAAGAGCTCGGAGCCCCGCGAGTTGCGAAGCAATATAAGAAGAGCGGGAAATGGATGCGACGGATGGCCATCGTCCTCGTCACTGGCGGCTCCATCTATGCGGCCGACCGGCAGATATATGCTTCGGGATTCGCCAGGACGGTGCGCACCTTCACAACCACGTTGCTCGTCGCGCTGGACTACAAGATAAACTTTCGTCCAGAGCCCGTGACCGCCGGCTCCGTGCCCGAGCTTCATGCTCGCAATGCCGAGAGGCTGTTCGAACTGCTTCGCGTCAACGGAGGACTGTACCTCAAGATCGGACAAGCAATTGCCATGCAGAGCGCGGTCTTGCCGCCCGAGTTTCAAAAGATGTTCAGCAGAATGTTTGACGACGCGCCACAGGACGGCTGGAAGGATGTGGAGAAGGTGATTCGCGAGGATTTCGGCAAGAGCGTAGAGGAGGTCTTTGGCGTGAGCTTCACCGGCAAAGAGGGCATGGGCGTAATGGAGCGAAAAGCCAGAGCGAGTGCTAGTGTTGCGCAGGTTCATTGGGCGAGACTGCCTGACGGACGTGAGGTGGCCATCAAAATTCAGAAGAGGGAAATTGCAAAACAGATTGCCTGGGATCTGTGGGCTTTCCGGTAAGTCATGATGATGAAATCGCCAGTTCGCGAACGCTCCCTCCAATGCTTTTAAAAAGAAATTCCGCAAAATGCCGAAAACTCCTCAGTAAAAAGTCGTGTCTTTACTGAAATATTGGTCTATTCTATCGCATCACGCACAGGGCGGTCACATGGATCTATTCAAAGTGGTTTGATCTCCCCCTCTATACACTCGTGCCTTTTATCACGGAGCGTTTGGAGCTCGAGACAGATTTCGTAAACGAGGCGAAGAACTCGAGAACTATGAGAGACCTCGTCAACAGCGAGAAGAGTCTCAAAGGCCGCGTCTACGTGCCCATGGTGTATTCTGATCTCACAACCCGGCGAGTCCTGACCACGGAATGGATCGAGGGCGTCCGGCTGTGGGACAAGAAAGCCATGACATCGCGATGGCTTGGCGGTTCTGGAAAGGGTTCTCCCGGTGCCAATTTTCCGCTGCCGCCTCCGGACATGAATCAAGTACGACGAGAGCTTCGAACACAGCCGTTTCAGGAAAATCTCAAGCCAGAGCGTCAAGAGTGGAAAGGTGTCCGCGGACGAGGCGGACTCGGCCTCTCGACCAAGGAGGTCATGACGACCATGATCGACCTCTTCTCGGCTCAAATTTTCAAATGGGGCGTGGTCCACTGCGACCCCCATCCTGGCAACATCTTCATTCGACGTCTGCCCAGCGGCCGCGCCGAGCTGGTGCTCATCGATCACGGCCTCTACGTGTACATGTCGCCCGAGTTCCGCCACCAGTACTGCACCTTCTGGAAAGCCCTCATGACGTTTGACAACAAGACCATCGGCCGCATCACATCCGAGTGGGGCATCAAGGGCGCCGACTTCTTCGCCAGCGCGACCCTCATGCGTCCCTACGAAGGCGGTGAAGGCACCTCGATGCGCGAGAAGCTGACCAAGGAGCTCGAGGGAAAGACGCCCGAGGAAAGACACTACGCCATGCAAAGGCTGATGAAGAAGAGCCTGCGCGACATGCTGGCCGATGAGGAGAAATGGCCCAAGGAGCTACTCTTTATCGGTCGAAACATGCGCATCGTCCAAGGAAACAACCAGTATCTCGGGTCCCCCGTCAACAGAGTGAAAATGATGGGCGAGTGGGCCAGCAGAAGTCTCTTCCAGGACAAGAATCTGCCCCTGCCGCAGAGACTGACCAACGTCTGGAAGCACGTTGTCTTCAAAATGGTCATGTCCGTGACGGACGTGGCATTTTACTTTTTCAAGCTAAGGCAGTGGTTAGGACTCGGCGGCGGCATGGAGGACGAAATGGAGAGTCGAATGAGGGGCATGGCACAGGATTATGGAATCGAGCTGCAGCATGATGTTTTTGATGGCTAACGGTTCTTTTTTTCTCGGACGGCTGATATTTCTCTGAAGCGGCTGATGTTGTGCCAGGCCTATCGTTTGCTTGCATCAGCAGTTCCTCGCAGACAGCACCGCTAGCATCCTCATTCGACAAAAGTGTCAAAAAATGAAGCTGCACGCGAGTCGACGTTGGAAAGAATGACACCCTGTTTTCCATCCTGTTTGCCCCTGACGTTTAATTTCAAAAGGGCCACGAGTACTTTTTTTCTTTTCGTTTCTTTTTTCTTGTGATTTCACGTCAACATTATTTTCATTCTTGGTTTTGCCTTTTGAGCGACGGCGCAAAGATAGATGGCACTTTTTTTTTCTTTTTCTTTTTCTTTTTTCATATATCACTATTGCGGGGTGTCTTGTACTGAGAAAAGGGGAGACAAAAGGGAGGAGGGGAATAAGCATGTACTATACCATAGAATGGGCGAGCATCTTCGTAATATTGTACAATAATGACATGTATCTATAGATATAGACCTACGCTACCACTCCGTAAAGGGCGCTTTTAAAAAAAAAAAAATTAAAAAATTCTTCTTCTTGTAGGAATCGCCTTCTCTGTCTTTTGGTGGTTTGTTGTCTTTTGTTTTGGTGGCGCGGGTACGTGGGTGCGTGTATGTGCATTGTGTGATGTGTAGTTTTTATTTTACTTCTTTTTATATTTGGAGATCTCGGGTCGTGCCTGGTCAACCATGCACATGCCCTTGAACATGCACAGTATGTAGAATAATTCATCTACCACGCCCACGAGATGCGCCTCTTGTCGATGCGACTTGCACCGCATCTTCTACACTAGCTGGCCGTACATGTAATGTAGACAGGCACAAAGCGAAGGCGGGACGAAAACAAAACGAAAACGAAACGAAAATAAACAACAAAACAACAGAGAGCAAGTCAAGCCGCGGCAAAGTCCCAGCTTTCCCAGCAGCCGCCGCCGTAGAGAGACGGTGCGCTGGGAATAAACCCTGCGCGTTTCACTGCCCTTGCTCCTGCTACAAATAAATTCGCGACAAGTGGCGTCTGGTGCTCTTTTTTTTTTCCCCGATCGGGAGACCAGGGAGATCCAGGGGTGGATTGAGATGAGAGCGTTTCAGACATGACACTGCGATGAATGTGATGATTCAGAATCATCTGTCCAATGGCTGGCTTGAGATCAGTGTGGGTGGTGTCTGGTGCCTTGCATTTTGGGGCAGATGTGTTGCGGGTGGGAGAGGTGGCAGGATTCGGTTTTTGTTGATGAAAAGTCGATCACGACGGAAAGGGGTGTCTAATTATGAATTCATCCACCCTTTGGAGAGGAGGAGAGAAGGGAGTGGAGAGTAGTTATTCCACCAAGAAAATATGTCTGATTCTGTCATGTAGAAGAAGCTCTTAAGCAGGGTTCTTAAAGCGGGAGAAAGGCCAATGAGGACAAGATGTACAGTACATGTAGGCGGCGGCTGGTGTAGCAGAGTGGCGCGTGGGGTACATGCTATGGCTACAAGGATGTACTGTATGTATATGTACATATCGTATGTACACACATGCACACGTGCAGATGGACAGCAAACGCCAAGCCCAGTCATTTGCCTGCTGGCGGCAGGTGCTACCAGCAAGCGAGTCGTGCACCCAGCCCGCCCATGGGCCTTGTCCGGGGTTGGAAAGATTGCTTGCATGCATGTGAACAAAGAGCCGGCGCTTGCATCATCAGCGATACCAGGAGGTCAGCCCAGCGTAGACTCTGCATGTGCAAGCTGGCAGGTGGCAGGACAATGGGATGAAGCAAGCGGGTGGGTTTATTATGTAACCATTTCTGTTTTCTGCTGGCCATGACTAGAGTCCCCAAAGAAGCTGCATTTGCATGATGCGTGCGTGCGTGTCACGTCGCGCCTGGGCTGCATGGAGTAAGATTGCAACCAGTGTTGTATCGCGGAGTCGAGTGAGTGCAGCTGCGAGATCTCGAGTCGGGACTGATGCATAAAATACCCGTAAACACCTACTTGATGTTCAACCAGACCAGACAAAGACAGAGTCCGAGTGAGCACAGCATAATACTGTGCACACTCTTGCACACCCGGCAACCAGCATTCAACGCAGGTACATAGCAGAGTTGACGCTCCGAGGTTGGACACTGGAAAGAGGGAAGGGGGGGGGGGGGGGTGTTGTCTGGAAAGACCCACCAGGCCAGTGACCAACCTAAACTCTAACCAATAATTAGCTCCACACAAAGGACAAAGGGGAACCCTCACATTGTTCACTTTTCATACCTCTCGACCCTCTCAATCGAGTGCCTGCCTTGGTGTAGCCGGATTTCTGTTTCCAACAAGCCGGTTCGGGACTCAAAGACCTCGTCTCTCCTAGTAACCCATGGCCGTGAGCTGCCTCATCTTGTGCTTTCTCGCGTACCTGGCAACAAACATCCTTGCCTCGGTAGAAAGGGAGAGCTCGGCCGACGTTGCAGGGGCAGGGCAGAGCAAGTCGGCTAGATGTGATGACGCGGATCGGGGGCTAGGAGGAAACATGGGGGGGGGGGGGGAAGTCCTGCGTGATCTGCTTTGTCTATATTTGGGTGACTGGATATCATTATATACATAGATGTTCAGGTGCGAGAGCTGGGTTGTCAAGGAGTAAATGTAAAAAGCTCCTACAAGCATCGCGGAGAAGGAGGAAATACCACCATCTCTCCGACATCAGCTTCACTTCCGTACTCGTGTACCCCCGTATTTTGAGATTTTCCCCCCAAGAAACATACATATATAGACACGCTCGCATTGATGCACGCCAGACCACTAGAAACCTTTTGCACGCCACGGGTCATTAATTGGGTCGTGGACGGACATGGAGTATGAAATATGGCGGCCAGATATTACTACTCGTGTGATGCCCAAGTTCGGTTTCCAGTCCCACCCCACCACGGATCCAGCATGCCAGTCAAAAACCCGTAACAACAAGCGCGCCGAGCTTCAAATGTCTCTCTCTCGTCTTGGCCCCTACGGCTCAAGTTTCCCTTCTCCTTCTTCCTCGTCCTAGATGTAGAAAGACCAAAAAAAAAAGCGGATCAATGGTTGTCTCACGTGCATGACAAGGTCGAAAGGAACGGACCGAACAAGTCGACCGAAGCTCCAAGACAAGTGCCCCAACGAATCTCTGTGTTTCGTATTTAAGAAGGGCGGGAAAACACTCCATCACGCCACTCTGTTTGGGTTTGTTTGGGGGGAAATGAAAAAAAATTACGCTGATTTTCATGCAGAAACACATACCTCTGGCTCTTTGCGCTACGCTCATACATGCCGCCTATGAAGCGAGACATGGCGCGGTGGAATAATGGGTGCGATGCCATAGTAACAGCTTGTCACTTGAAGCTCATCTATAAAAAAAGCCGCGAGGATTGCTACCTCTTGTGAAAAACCGACAAACACACCCACAATTATAAATCGAGTCGAAGATTTTTTCTTTTAATTTTTTTTTTAAAAAAAAACCTCTTTTCAAAATCCTTCAAATCACACAATGTTCACCTTGCACCGTCTTCTGCTTGCCGCCTTGACGGTGCTGGCGACGGTCACTCTGGCCGACGTGATAGCCACGTTCAATGTCGGTTCCTGGTACGAGGTAGAACAGGTCCGCAGGGGACCCTCGCACAAGATCGCGCTTCCACAGTCTCAACAATTCCAGATACGGCTCAAAAGCGAAAAGACGTTGGACCGGGTAGTCGAAAACCTCGGCGCGTGGTCCATTGGCGAGTTCACCTGCACCAGGGGAACAAATGGCGCCCCGTACGAAATTTTCGCGACGCACAATTTTCGCAACTTGAACGATGCTCGTAACGGGAACCAAAGGGCAATGGCGACTGTGAACAACCACAGGAATGACGAGTGAGTTGAACAGGTTGAGACTGGGGTTGCGTGAGTGATGACGCATTCTATGGGATATGGGTTGTAAAAAAAAAAGAAAAAAAAGGAAAGAGAAAAAGAAAGCATTGGCCCTATACACTGCATGGGTGCGCGTGTCGGGCATCAGTGTCTGCCTAAATATTTGCGATTCGCCAACTTGACAAGATCATCGTCAACGCTCGAGGTTGTTCTGCCACTTTCACCTAGTCAGCGATCCAACGCGCACACTCATTGGCAGGAATTCACAAAAAAAAAAAAAAAAAAAAAAAAAAAAAAAAACTGGCATGCAAAACTTCATCCTTGAGAAAACCGAAATCAAGGGTCCATCTTAGATTCTTCATATCCAAGTGGCAAACGGTACCTCGGCAGGCCTCGGCCCGCAAAGTAAAGGACCATATGGCCCACTAGCTTCCTAGCATCTGCAGTTGGTCGCGAGGAATTCCGAAACTGCTTTGCATCAAAATTGTATGACAAAGTGCTCGGAATTACTTGAACCCACCATATAAAGATGGTTATATCCGTGTACCCACTCGGAGGAAACAGAATGAGACACACAGGCCCAGATTTCTTGTCAAGCTATCGAATGACCTTTGCTGTCCCAAGTCAGTCTACTGTGCTGAAAATGTCTACTGTGCTGAAAATGTCTACTGTGCTGAAAATGTCTACTGTGCTAAAAATGTCTACTGTGCTGTGTGAGAGGGTCTACCTATACCTGCATTCGCAGCATCTGGTACGACATGTACTATTTACAACAACAACCATCAAACCCACAAGGCGCAGAGAATAGAACGAGAACTGGTCTTTGCTGGCTTGGCTTGGATCGGCTCGGCTCGAATGCTCGCTCAACTGCTCGCTCAACTGCTCGCCTCGCTCGACTGACTGCACTCTACTCGCACTTGCAGCCAAGTGGCCGTTGCCAAACTGCTACACGCACGCCCCTCCCCCTCCCGCCTGCCTTGCACGCCCACCCGCCCGCTTGGCTGGCTCGTTGCCTGCAGCTGTTCCACCAAACCCATCCCCGCGGTTCTTCTGCTAGTCCGTCATGCATCAATATGCACGCATTATGCAAGCACGCCTCCGTGTGTGTCCTGCTGCGCTGCTGCTGCCCTGGACCTTTATGCAACTGGCTGAGCTCAGTCCATCCAGTTCACTTTCATCCTTCAACCCCCCCTGGCCAATCATTGTCTGCTCTTTCCGTCTGTCCGCCTGTCCGTCTATCCGTCTGTTTGTCCGTCCTTGCTTCCAGCAAAGTATTGGTATCTGCTTCCTAGCCTCTGTTCCTCCAGCCAGAGCGCCTTCCCAAAACAAAGGAATCAAAACAATCCTCTGTGCTTCCTCACGTTCCTGCTCCCTACAATGTTACTTCGCCTTTTGATGTTACCACCACCACCACCACCACCGACAAGATCAACAAGACGCGGCAACAAAAGATCATCCACAACCATCTTAAGCGATCCCTGCATTCCTACTCATTTTATTTCCCCCTCCTGTGCTTCCAGTGCCACATCAGTCTTAGTTGCCGAGAATCAGAAAGGAATCTCACATTTCATTCAGCCTCTACATCCACACCCAAACTCGTATTGTTTCTCGTCATCCTTTCGTAGCGCACTCGGGCTTGATATTCCTTTCCTTCTCGCAACACGCGCGCGAGCCACCGACATTTATACATACTTGCAGAAAGTTGCATGTATACGCCAAACACTTGACTAAGCGCCCCTCACACCTCCGCGCCTGTGCTGTGAAATACTTGACGCCGGATTTCTTGGTGTATACAACAACACAAGTCATAGAACAATGTATGTATGCACGTCTTCATTCAACCCCTGCTTGGTGGCCGTCTTCGACCAGAATCCTACCTGCACTTTGTGGTGGTGCATATTGGGTGGATATCCGCTGCATCCGTGACCGTTGGGCTCCTCTAATTGTCTTTCCAGTCTCATTGAGCTCGACGGGCTCCTTCTTTGTCTCCAGTTATCTTCGTTTTGTGTCCGGACAAAGTCGCCTTCCTTCAACCTGTTATTTGTTATGACCGAACAACTTTCTCGACGCCCCAGCTTCGGAATGCTGCTTCGACGAAGTAAAAGCGACGATATTGGCAGAGCCGGGAGGAAGGCTCAGGCTCTTAGGGAGGCCGAGCTGGAGCGCCAGCGTCAACAAGTCGCCATGCGCGTGCCTCCCAAGTTGCCCGAGTTCGCCAACAATACCGAGCAGTTGTCAAAAGCATTTCCACCAGAGCTGCAACAGCCCTCTCAACCCGCGTACTGTTTCGCCAATTCCGACCGCGGTGACTACTACGTCCGCGCCTCGACGGAGCCTCGCGATTACGTCTCTAGCATCGCCCCTCCAATGCCTCCAATTCCCAGCAACATGTTCGACCCTTACGCCAGATCCGAGAGCATGGCGAATCGTGGAAGATATAGCTATGCTAGTACTGCCGTCAGTACTATCAACAGCCCTAGAAGGGTTCGCAGAAGAAAGGATCCCACCCCATTCAAGTGAGTTGCCGGTCATTCTTCTCTCATCTCCTGATATCTGTCGCGGGCCTTGAGGCCTGTGAGATGCATCAGGCAATTCCATTCGCCGCATGAGTTCGGCGGGGCTCTTCCCCCTCTTTCCTATTCTGCACAAAAATCTTGTAGGTTATTTTTTCTTTTTCTTTTTTTCGCTAATGAGTTGGGCGGCTCAATAGTATCCTCGTGATTGGAACCAGTGGCACAGGGAAAACGTCGTTTCTAGAGTTCCTCAAGACTGCACTCGCGTTGCCTCCGAAAAAGAAGCGAACCAAGAGAATGGATGAAGAGGACTTCCGGCTCCCTCCTCCAGCGTCAGGCAACTTTATTCCACACTTTATGGAAACTGAATTCGACAATGAGCGCATCGGCCTAACCTTGTGGGACTCGGAAGGGCTGGAGAAGAACCTGGTTGATCTCCAGCTCAGAGAGCTCACTGCTTTTCTCGAGAGCAAGTTCGAGGAGACCTTTGCAGAAGAACAGAAGGTCATTCGCTCTCCTGGAGTACAGGACTCCCACATCCATGCCGTGTTCTTGGTTTTGGACCCTTCTCGACTAGACCGCGCCATTGCAGCATCCCGACAGAAGGCAGACACTTATTTTGCTGGTCGAGGCTATCATTCGCATAGCGACTCGTCTGGTGCACTGGATGACGACATTAATCTTCAAGTCTTGCGAAGTCTTTACCAAAAAACAACAGTCATTCCTATTATTGCCAAAGCAGACACTATCACAACAAAACATATGAACGTACTAAAGAGATTTGTCTGGAACAGCATCAAGCAAGCAGGTCTGGACCCACTTGAGGCTCTGGGCTTAGACGATGACGCCGAGAGCATCGGCAACAACAAAATCGAAGAAGAGGCGGAAGGCGACGAAGAAGAAGAAGAAGACACAGACAATGAAAGTTCGATCGACCAGCAGGAATCAAACTCATCACCGCCGTCATCTTCAAAGTCAAAACGCCTGTCCGGCCAGTCCATCCGCCGCCACAGAATAGCTCAAGAGGACAATAAAGAGGAACAAGTTCCGTTTCTTCCCTTTTCCATTCTCAGTCCTGATTTGTACGAGCCCGCTGTCATTGGGCGCCGTTTCCCATGGGGTTTTGCCGACCCTTACAATGACGAGCACTGCGATTTCACGCGTTTGAAGGAGGCTGTATTCTCAGATTGGCGCGGCGAATTGCGCGAAGCCAGTCGTGACCAGTGGTATGAAGGATGGAGAACGAACCGGCTGAGGTCGAGAGATCTGCCTTTTCGCTGCCGATGAAAAGTATGGCGATTCTGAGTTTCGCCTGCGATGACATGGACGGGAAAAGTTGGACCGATCTGGCTTCATTTCAGCTTGCATTAGTCTGACTACTGCCTCGTACATACTTGCTTTTTCTGGACACTAGGTCTCATGCATCTACGTCAAGATGTCGAGATACAACTGCCATTTCTAGGCTAAGCCCTGGACCAAATACCCGATTGTACATGCTTGTTTGAGTAGCCAACAGTAGCCTTTCTGAATACTCCTTTTGCGATTTGCCCCCCCCCCCCCCCTCCCCGGTTTTCTTTTTTTTCTTCTTCTTCTTCTTCTTCGTTTATTTGTTCTTTTCGATTCCTCGTTTTGATATTTGTACCTTCTCATAGGCCAACTTTCAGTCACGAATTGGCAATGTCTCATCACGACTCTGGTAGAAATGGCAGTCGCGCCAGAGTTAGCATGGTGCTGAGGAGATTGGAGCTGTCAACAGGGACTGCAATGTCTATCACATTTGCATTGAGACAATTATGTAATTAGAAAACAAGAAAGGAATACCTTGAAGTGAGCCTTGATTGTGCAAACCCCCAGTCCAGCTGCGGTTGTCAGACAACCTTGCAAGGACATGCAGAGGCTGAACGAGCGGCCAATGGGTTGATACACTATGGCTTACTCTAACGTTGTACTTTTCGTAGTCTTTGCCGCCAACCTTGCAGGGACTTTCAAACATGAGACATATTCGTGCATTGTTTCCTCTCTTTTCTTCTTCTTCTTGTTCCTTTTTTTCGTATCCTCTTGCATGATATTCAAGGTTTTGCGACGTCTTCAGGAGTGATTCTATTTTCGGAGCGAATATTTATCAGAATGAAAGTAGGAGTGACGAGGCACAGCTACTCAGAACACAAGAGGTAGCAACAAGAGAAAGCACTAAAAGAATACGACCAATATTCGACGAATATACAACAAGTCATGTACTCCTCTGCGACCCAGCTAACACGGGTTACTTTCGACGCCGGGCAGAAATGCAGCGATGGGAAAAAAAGAAAAGTATATCATTTTGATTTACGGTAGAAGAGAGTGACTAGTTGGAGGAAGCCGGACCTCCAGTTGTGAATAGTGTAAAAATACATGTTAGCCTATGCAGTAATAAAAAGGCCAATGTGCTATCTTCTCACTTGCTAGGAAGGAAGAAAGGCACATGGTGTTTCCCAGCAGCGCCGCCCTAGATGCCGACTGGGCACAATACAATCTGGCCTTAAAAAGGAAGCGCCCGCTTACATGTCAAGTGCTTCGCCACAGGAAGTCTTCTCAGTCCCACTTGGTGAATGCGACAGATCGTGATTGCCATGTGCCCGTACGCAAATCCGCCAAACGAGCATATTCATAAGACTAGTCAAGGTTTTCTTTTTAGCTTCCGACTTGAGATAAGTACATGTACCCGATGTGCACGATTTTTTTTTTTTTTTTTAGAACAACATGTTCTTTGCAGGTGGCGTCCAGAGAGGGCTGTCTAGCGCCTCACTTTACGACTTTACGAGGTAGGGACCTACCTCGTAAACTTGTAAAAATATTTTTTTTTCCCCCAAGGGAAAACTCTAATATGGAAAATGGCTTGTACCATCATAAGCTTTTTATCATTGGCGGGATTCAAGTGTATATAATTCTTGTATCCCCTTCCTCGATCATGACCTGTTCTCAACACTCGACGACGTCCCCTTGCCACGATTACCTCGTGACATCTGTCGACATCTACTGTCGTTGATATATATTGGTTGTTGATTATTCAATCTTTTTCAAGATGAAGTTTGGTTTTGCTGGGTGGCTGTTGGGCCTTTTTGCATTTGGGGTACGTGTTTCCGTGGGGATGGGGGGTTGTCGATAAAGGGGAAAGTGTTTCAAAGAAGAAAGAGAAGGAGAAGGAGAAGAAGAAGAGAAGGGGGAAATCGTTGAAAGGACCCATGACAACTGACCTCGACTTCTAGGCCATGGTCTCCGCGCTGGCTGTCTCGGAGCCGACGACAAAAATCTGGATCCCCTCGTGGGACATGCCCGTTCATCCCGAAAGCGACGAGACGATTGTCGTCAACGGCACGATCGAGGAAGTCCACTCCTTTATGGAGAAGCGCTATCCCGGCTACGCCGAGAGATGGGCCAACGTCTCCTCGCACGGTGACAACCATGGAAAACTGTCCAAGAGAAAATTAGAGGCCGTCATCATGAACATCAGAAGCTGGATGTGCACCGGACCTTTCGGTCAGAGCAAGGCGGCTGAGATCCAGAAGGGCATCGATATGCTCAACAAAATACCTATTGTACGCACTCCGCGGAACGGTCCGGGCCCTCGATCCTGCGGCAGGGTCAGCTGCGCCTATGATGCCTCTATTGTTTGGTGCAATGATGTAAGTGGCCATCAAACCGCCTTTTTTCCCCCTCCGATTTCCTCCTTTTCTCTCTCTCTCTCTTCTTTTCCTTGTCGCTTGCTTGGGCTTCTTCTTCGCCCTCGAGCTTTGCTTCGGAATCAAGGCTGACAAGGGCTCGTCTGAACCACCCAACCACACAGACTGAAGAAGAGATGGTGTTGAAAAGCTTCCACGAAATCGGCGCCGCCGCCCAGCTGCTTCTAAATAGATGCACACACAATAACTTCTACCGATGGCTCGCCGGACAGATGTTTTTCATCGGCGACTGGGCCATCATTGCCGGGCAGTGGGCTTGTTACATAGAATACAACACTGGTCTCAACAACAGGTGAATGGGTTCTTGATGGGACGCATGGTCAGGAACGTTGACCGCCTTTGATTTTGTTTCTCAGAATATTTCCAACTCGAGAATGGTATTCCATAGTTAGCATTCCCGGGGGGGGGGGGGGGGATAAAGAAAG